>QRFJ01004396.1:0-12596 GCA_006176705.1 Cocos nucifera | reverse complement strand
AGCGACCTCCGGCGAGGATGGATTTTCTGCACCAACAGATTGGCGCTAGAAGGAGGGCTGAACCTTCGAGGTTTCCTTGTTCTTAAAGATGCTCGACGACCCTTCTCTTCCCTCTCCAGAAGAGATCTTCCTTTTCTCTTTCGAAGAGAAAAAACGCCACCCAGGAGAGCTTCCGCGCGGCGTTCGGTGGCCTCTGCGATCCGATCCGTCCAGGCCCGTCCGTTCCTGCTTCGCCTCAGCAGCCTAGGTTCCACCTGCCCCCACGGTGGATGTGAAGCAGTTTGGCCTGCTTGTCCGACAGATCCGTGGCCTCACGGGCGTTGCAGGCTATACAGCAACCTCCGGTGGCGACTCCACCAAGCAGCCCGCCATGAGGGGCGCGAGGGAATCAGCCTTAAGGAAGAGCCCAATCACCCCCTAAAGAGAAACGGAGAGCAGAAGTTCCCCCGCGAAGCGGAATGAAGTTTCGGCCGAGGAAGGCCGAACCCACCCATGAGCCCGTCATCGAGGAAGCTCGACAACAGCAAGTAACATGGTGAATGGGGTATGGCATGTATTGTAATTGATGTTAAAAATTGACTTATTAATGGTGGTATGGGGATATGTTGGGGATGGGGGGCAATGAATGTATGTGGGTATATATTAATTTTGGAAATTGAAATGTAAAATACAAGGATGCATGTGGGGAATGGATGATGGATGGGTTGATGGTGGTATAATCCTAATGTGATGTGTGTGTATTATAAAAACATGTAATCTGGGGTGTTATTGTTGTACAATTTATACCCCTTCAAGAAAGAGGGTAAGGGTTTGAATCCGGTCACTTCACATCTTTTCAGACGCTAAAAGCTAAAGGAATGGTGATGGAGGGAACTGCTTTAATTGACATGCATTTGATTACCATTGCCTTCTTGATCCATGGGTGGGGCAAAAGCAACATTCGGTCCTAAAGCTGGGAAAAACTGCTGCATTCTTTCCCATTAAGAAATACAAATCCTATTTGAGATGAGGAGAGTACGAGTGAATCTCATGGTAATTGGTCAATATTGATTCTAAAATGTATTATTGCCAATAAAAAATGAATATTTTTAATTACTATACTTCAATGATAATTCTCCATTATAACATGGCTTTGTAGCTTAAAGGTCAAGTAGTTTTTTTATTTTTTAATGAAGCGGAGGGTATAACCATCCAGTTATTACTATTGCTAGAGGTTAATATTTACAAAACATATTTCATGCAGATTAAGAACGTCCCTACCGTCTTATTTCGAAGTTACTTGTGGGCTCAATAGTAGGAAGTGGGAAGGAGGTAGTCAACGCTTGAGCTGGACGGTGAAAGGTATAGTAGGTGCAGGTTTTCACATGATACATGGATGGTGCATCGTGTGCTGCATAGAATAAACTAATCACAAATTATCAATTGCGTGATTCATGCATTGTTTCTATCTTTGTGATTTGAGTACGAACCCTCTCATAACCTCAAACTGTCAGGAGCAAATACCAATCTTTTATAATTATTTGATTATGTATTTAATAATAGTGTTCCAAACCTCATGGCAACTAATAGTTGGGACCTCTTTAGCTAGCTCCTTAGTTTAACAGGTGATGCTACCCTTTTCTAGCTTTTTATTAAGACTAATGCAGGTCCCAGCACACATGATCAGAAGATTACAAACTGATACACAAAAAATTAACTCCAATTGCCTGCTCCAAACAGGCAAGTCAGCCTAGCATTGCCTTATTCCTTTATAGCGTGCTTCTGGACAGACTAACTCTGTTGTTTCCTTTAGCTTTTTCTCCTTCTTGTACCCAGAAAAAAAAAAAAAAAAAAAAATGGTGTGCGTTGGGAATACAAGAAAGTAGGCGGCTCCATTTCAAACCAGAGAACACCAATCAACACCAGCTTGTTCCAGAGAAATAGTCAATATATTCATTAGAATAACTTAAATAATCCATATCTTTATCTAAAACTGAAAATGGATCGATCAAATTTTATCCCTACTCGAACGTGATATAAATTTTTTTTTGAATTTTAGATCAGACTTAGATTCAAAATTTTTTTAAAAATTCAGGCTCAAGTTCGAGCCCAAGTTCGATCCAAAGCCCGATTGGACCACCTACCTACAAGGGCATGGGAGAAGAGTAGGGGTGGGCGGAGGGTGCATGGTGTCGCCTACGGGGCGTAGAGAGAGGATCAATGGTGGGGGTGAGGTGTTGCCTTGAGGAGCATGGGGAGGCCACTTGCATCGGGGGAGGAGGCGACCAACCGGAGGTGGGGCAGGGCCACCTACACGTCGGGAGGGGGGCGTGAGGACGGAGGCATGGATTGGTAGACGGAGAGATGGAGAGGACCGAAGGGGCGGGTGGGGGGTTGTAGGGGAGGAGGCGCTGCATCATGACCTCCCCTCATTGGATCCGAAGTGCACGAATGCTGACTTGTCTCTCGCCAATTTTTTAATCTTCGCCGCCAACTTCACCGGCACCTCTCCCACCATCGGATGCACGTTCGACTGGCTTCGACAGATTTCGTGGTGCTCCTCGCTAGGAGGATCGGTTTCCAAGGAGTCGGATTTGGCAGCGATGGTGAGATCCGGTGAGGCGGGGAGGGTCTCGAGTGGCTCAGACCAGGAGGCTGGCGGTGGGGGCGCAATCTCGAAAGGGATGTCGCTGGAGCAGCAGCAGGAGAGGTTGAAGGAGCGAAGATGATCGAGGACAAGAGAAGGGGAGCAGGAGAGCTTGCGGGGGTCACCCCCACCGACATCGACATCGCGGTGGATGCCCTTGGAGGTGACAACGATGGTGCCGATGATAAAGTTGAGGAGCATGAAAAGCACGGCAGGAGGATGGAGGGCCGAGAGGAAGAGGAGAGGGAGGAATTTTCAAGAGCGGAGAGAGGGGTTTTAATCGGCCCAGGCCCGGACTGAGTCAAAGATGGGCGTGAGTCCGGCTCAAAAATAAAATAGACTCTATATTTTGATCTGCACCTATCTAAATAATTTTGGATTGAATTGAAAGTCCGATTCAAAGTTGGCTCGGTTCGATGGATCTGAGCCTACTTTTAGTTTTATTTTTAATTTTATCGTTGGATTTGCAAGAAAAAAATTATCATTCGTGAGCTAATAGATTTTTTTTTTTGTTTGGGAAAATGTCAATAGTTCTGTGTATAAAGAAAATACCATTCCCTTCCTATGGGTCCTGTCCCGTTTTGAAGCAAATTGCGGGAAGTTGCCACATTTGCACGATGGAACTCAGTGCACGGCCTCGCGGAGCGCTCATTCCCGTCTCTTTCATTTCGATATGAAAACCCAGCTCCCTTGCCTCCGTGTATACGGAACGATATTATTGGACGGTGGGGCAAGAATTTGCTTTCTTTTAGAGGATTCACCTACCTCGCGCAAACCCACTGTTTGACCGCTTTAAGAGTTGTGCAAGCAGCTGTTCGATCCCACGGTGGTTGTGATCTTTGAAGCACGTGATAGACGGGCATGTTGTGCAAACCCACACCCACCCCCGGGCCACCCAACCTGTTTTTTTTTCTCCTTTGTGTGTGTGTGAAAGATACGACTCGAACCATTTTTTTTTTATGTTGTCATCATCGTCGCCAAGAATGGCTTCGGCTGACGAGCTTTTTAATTCTTCTCACCTAACTTCGCTTCTTCTGCCGGTGGAGTTGTGGCAATCGAATTGGAAAAATGGGATCAGATAATTGAGAACTCTATTGATTTTTGAGAACTCAGGATAGTGATGTGTAGCAACAACTATGAACATCTGGCAAACAAAAGTGTCAAACTCAACTCGGACCTTCCAGTTCCCCTAAGGTTGCCTGGGAAACAAAGTCAGCTTCCAAAAAAATGGGTCAGTTTTTGTTTAAATGGTGGAACAGTCAATAAGGGGGAATTGTGGAAATATTGCATCACTTGGCTACCTACTCTTGGTCTAGTTCAAGAAGCCGATGCTGCATGCTGGAAGCAGGATTTTGCCATGAAAATAGCGAATATATATATATATAAAGCTTATAGTTTCAAGTAATTATTTTTAACAATCAACATATGACTTTTCTTTCTTACAAAATTGATTCAGGGAATCTATACATAATATTATAAACCTACAATTTGTATTGTGTTATTAAATATATTTAGGATTCTTGGAAACATATTCATTTTAGTATCTTTACATGCATCTCATATTGGAAAATAAATTACCTAATCATGTTTTTTATAGCTCCGGTTTCGAATAAATCTATAAATTAAAGATGTATGCTATGGTTGTCACACCGTCGATCCAAGATCATGAGCCAAGAATCATGGCAACCACCGCATACTTATAGAGAATTCTCTCTATAGGCATGCAAGATATTTTATCATGATATCATAAAGCAATAGTGGAACAAGATCCAAATAATTAATATTTAACTTTGCTTCAAATAACTAAATCAAATATCTTATAAATAAAATTCTAAAGTTTTGTATTAAAGTTCAATAAATTCTAATCTAAAAAAAAAATATCAAACTCTGCTTTTAATTCACTCTCCCATATCGAATCCCCGAATCAAACTAAATCTCTAAATCTGTAAAAATAAATAAAAAACCATCATGAGCTAAACAGCCTAATAAATAATGAATACCTTGATTATATAATTCATGTGATAATATAAATTACAAATATCAAAATATAATTTATCATTAATCAGTATATATTCAAAATATAAATTTGATAATGTCAAAATTTTTTAAAATATTCATACGCATAATCATATATCTGATTTTGAAATCAATCATATTTAAAAATTTGATTCAAAATAAATTTAACTTAACTCATCAGTCTTCAACTATGACCATAATTATAGCTGAAGAAAACCTAGTTCGAAACTTTTTCAAAAATTAACTATAGTGAAAGCAGAATTAATCTAAAGTTAATTCTATGCATGCTATAATCTAATCATAAAATCCTACTCAGGATCTTTGACATGCTTATATGAATCAGAAAAATAAAATGCATTCGATCAGCAAATCATATTTACTGATCGATCTATGTTCAGAACATGGTACCTGTGTGCGGATAGATAATCACCATAATTTGAATTCACCGAAAGATGCTCTCCTATCGCACTGCAGCCGTACATGTGTTCGACCTCTATGATGAGTCCACATGGAGCCCCTGATCCTGATCAGTCCCTTCGGAGTGCTAGCTCCTCTTCGGAGCCTTCGATAGCCGACCTTCATCGATCTAATCGATGATTTGCTCTCTATCTCTCGGACGTTTCAGAAGATAAGAAATGCTATATAGGAAGACGAGATGGTGGTGAAAGCCAATGGAGATCTGGCACTCAAACTCTCCATTCAAAATCTAGAGTTCCAACTCTAAGGTTTCAGCATACACCCATGAGGACCTTGATATCTTTTTCTTTATAGAAAATCTTACGCCAAAAAAGATGCGCACCTCTTTCTGATTTCTATCTCACAGAATCCTTCTCATCCCTCATGCACACCCATGCATCTCTCCTTCTTTCTCACATGCACACGCCCAAAAAAGAATCCCATTTTAATAGGCATCAATGCATGGGAGGATAAGAATAGGTTTTGTTAAACTTGTTTCAACCAATCTCTTGAATTCAAAATTCAAGAGGACTCTTTATCATATTTTAGCTTCCATCCCAATGTTTAACATGCAGAAGGACTCTCCTTCTTCCATGCGCATAAATAAAATGTCAATCAAACAAATGAGAAGGCGTGGAGACTAGATAAGGATGAGAGGCAGATGTGGTTTAAAACACTAACAAATCAAGTTGAATTCAAAATTCAACTTGCTTTGAATTGATCCAACCCTTGGATTAAGTCAAAAGGAGATAAGAGAAGGGGCACAGAAGGCTTCTTGGATTGAGAATTTTCATGCACATTCTCAATGTGCGTTGAGAAGGAGAATGGGTCAAAGGTCAATGGCGTAGGGAGATAGATGTTTAAATTCAAACTTACTTTGAATTGGTTCAAATTGATTTCAACTAAACTAATAATTCTAGATTCAATTAGATTAGATCAAACCTAATCAAATTAGACTTAATCCAAACTAATTAATTTCTAATCAAATTAGAAATTAATTAGGTCCAACCTCTAATCAAATTAAGGTCCACCTCCTTAAGTGATTAGATCATCACATGATCTAATTAGGTTAATAATGAATCTTCAATTGACTTATCAATTCTCTCGCAACAGAGCTAATCAACATTATCTATTAAATAAATTTCAAAGTGGAACTCGATCAGCAAGAAGATAAATCCTTTAATGTGAAAAACTTGATGCGTGCTAATTTATAGCTATGGCAAGTGCACCAGTCGATCAAGTAATAAAGTGAATGAGTAGAGTATCGTCCCTAGAGGATTGGAAAACAAGTACTGAAAAGCTCTTTCCTATGCTTTATTTAGAAGATCGATTTATGAGAATAAAAAAAAATTAAAAAAAAATAATTAAAATAATTAAATTTTTTTTTTTATTAAATAGAGAGAGTGTAAATTATTGAGGTTTTAAATTCAAGAGCAATGGATTACTAAGGCAATCGGTTCACCAACTCAATCAATACGATATTCAGGTTTTTAGATTAATTTTATTTCATGTGACGGTGGAGTCTCCTAATTTATTCACTACCCTTTGGTCCAGGCATAGCAAATCTATTAATATTTATTAATTACCCTTTGATCCAAGTGTAATTTAAATAAATATTAATGCATTAGGTTTTGTGAAACCCTCTAATTAAAATACGCTGCGTCCAAAGCGCACTAAAATTTCCCGCATGCATATGAATTCTAATTTGATTCATAATACAAGGTATATAATCAAGAAGCATTAACATAGATGTACTTGGTCCGTAACATCTATGTTCATCAGATCAATTAGAAGATGGCCAGTAATCTAAAAGCATTAAGATCAGATTTATATACTCCTCATGAATAAAATTTAAAAATAAATTATACTGAATATTGCATCAAAAGAGTGGCTACACCTTAGCCTTAGTAAAATAAAATTTAGTTCATGATAACAAATTTAAAAACAGTAAATAAAATAAAAAGCATGAAGAAATTAGACTGTTTGATTGCTGAAATTGATTATCTGTTGCTCTTGATGCGGAGAACTTGGTGAAGAAGAAGAGGCTCCTTGATATCTTCTCTCTCTTTCTTCCTCTCTCTCTTTCTTTCTTTTCCTTCTTCCCGTCTCTCTCTGTTTTTCTTTTTCTTTTCTCTTTCTTTTTTTTTTTTCTTTCTCTCTCTGATTTTCTCTGTTTTTCCCTTTTTCTTTTCTCTTTCTTTTTTTTTTTTTTCTCACGGCAACAGGGCTTTTTATAGATGAAGTCTCCAAAATCCATCCAAAACTCGATTTTAGACTCCTAAAACAATTCAAACTATGATCTGAATAATTCTGGCCGTGCGATGTTGATCAAACGGTCCAAAAACCACTCAAAAACCCGTTAAAATAACCCAGATCAAGTCGGATTTAATATCAGCCGTTGGATCATCCAATGGATTGAATCTGGGCCGTCCGATCTCGTTGAAATCAGCCTTCAGACCTTTAGTTTCAGTCGGGATGAATCTCGGCCGTTGGATCTCGACCGGGAGCTGCGGATGCCGTCCATCAGCGCCTTCTTCTCGTCCGTCCGATCAAGATTCAGTGAAAACCGCCCGTTGGATCAGCCAGAATTCCCAAATTGCCCTCCGTGGACCGTGCGCGAGCCCGGTGTTGCGTGGACCGCCGCGTTCTTCAACCAATCAGAGCGCGCCTCCGTCTGTGAAATTCCTGAAATACCCTTCGGTTGGTCCACCGTACGCCGCGAAAAATGCTGACGTCATCCTGACGTCAGCGTTGCGTCAGCTTTTTTTTTTTTTTTTTTTTTTTTTTTTGAAATTCGATTCTGGGCTCGTTTGAAGTCCGTTTTGCCTGAAATTTATTTCATCTGAATCAGAAAAATGAGATCTTCACATTGGTAGCCTTCTTTCCTGCATAAGATTAATAAAAGTATCAATTTTTAATAAAATATTTTAATTTATTTTATAATTTAATACTTTTATTAGTATATTTTTACTACTTATCACACCCCCCAACTTATTCATTGCTAGTCCCTTAGCAATGTTTTATTTAATACCATATTTTAATAAAATTATTTATCACAGAGATAAAATCTTGGATTAAAGATCAAAAAGTTTAGAAAATATTGCTAACTAAGCATTGAGCTTCGGAAGCAAATTTTTTAGTCAATACAATTAAAAACTTTCTTAGAGTACATCAAAGATCTATAGCACTTATGTTCGTGATGACTAACTTTAGCATTTCAGTATTAAACTAGAAGAACAAAAGTATCCTCTCTTATCACTTATTTTGGTCAATTTTCTATACATTCTCAATTTTATACTCATGAATTAAGGTAGCTTTCACACTGCCTTTTTTTTTTTTTTTTTTTTTTTTTTTTTTTTTTGCTGAGCATCCTGGCCTTCCCTTTACCGTTTTACGTGAATTTCCACACTTGACCTAGGTGCAGAGACCCAGTTACTAGGCTTTGGGCAATCCACATATACTCTGTCTTTTGCACTTTATTTATAGGCAGGTAGCTCTTTCCTTAAATTCAAGTTTCTTTGATTAGAATGTATATTAATTACCAATTTTCAGTGATAATTGAATCTTCAGTTGGCCTTATAATCAATACCTACTTTGCCTTGTTAGTGTGCATGTGCAATTAGAAGTGCTAATAATCTTTTAATGACCTAAGTAGGCTGTTAAAAGTTGACCAAACTAATCTACTTCTTTAACTCATTACATTCATTAGCAAATAATTCTATCTTTTATCACTTATCCAGTTTATCTTTGCTCAAGATTTTCTTCTTAACACATGATTTTTTTTTTTTTTATTTTTATTTAATTTTTTATTTTTTATATTATTCTATATTATTTTAAAAGGAGAAAGAAAAATAAAGGATGTAATAAAGGATAGGAAAGAATACACCTGATTTGGCTCAATCTGGTTCTTTGGAGCTTTGAAATTTTGCTTGAGTTCTCATTGATTTTTCTGTAAAATTGAAAATATACACCAGAGCAGTAAAAGTGCAACAACAAATTACTAAAAAAAAAAAAAAAAAATGATCCAAACTAAAAAGAAAAGAAACAACCTATCTAGTAGTTCTGATTTATAGTCTTCAGCTTGACTTTCTTTGAATTCTAAAGTGGATCAATCTGGTGCCACTTCAATTGGAATACTTTCATGTTTGATCGAATCCTCTTTCAATTTGACATTGCTTGCTTTTATAGTCTCAAACTTATTTTCTACAGAATTCTCATATAATGGATTGTCAATAATGTCAATTAGAAAACAAGTTTGATTATCAGGATGTTTAATATCTTTAAAAACATTAAAAGTAACTTGTTCATCTTGGACTCTAAGAATTAATTTTCCTTGTTGAATATCTATTAAAGCTCCTCCAGTAGCTAAAAAGGGTCTCCCTAAAATAAGGGGTACATCATAATCTTCTTCCATATCAAGAACAATAAAATCAACAGGGAAAATAAACTTGTTTACCTTTACCAAGACATCCTCCACTATACCTTCTTGGATATTTAATGGATCTGTCGGCTAATTGAAGAGTAATAGTGGTAGGCTTTGGTTCTCCTAGACCCAGCTTTTTGAAAATAGAAAAAGGCATGAGGTTAATGCTTGCTCCTAAATCACATAAAACTTTATCAAAACTACAATCACCAATAATGCAAGGGATAGTAAAACTCCCTGGATCTTTTAGCTTCTGTGGTAATTTATTTTGAAGTATTGCTGAGCATTCTTCATTCAAATTTATTCTCTCATGCTCTTTCAGCTTTTTCTTATTTGTTAAGATTTCTTTGAGAAACTTGGCATACCTGGGCATTTGAGTAATAGCATCTACAAAAGGAATATTAATATGTAAATTCTTTAAAATTTTGAAAAAGTTAGAAAATTCCTTATCTGGATGCTGTATTTGTCTTTCTGGGAATGGCAGTGGCGGCACGTAGGGCTTCACATTTGGATCAGCAAACCGTATACCTGGAGACCATCCATCTGCTGGTTGTTTTGGTGACTGACGAGTTTGAGTTGATGGTTCTTTATTTGTAGTTGGCTCTTCGGTCTCATTCTTCTGATGTGGCTCCTCCAGCTTTGTACCACTTCTTAGGGTGATAGCATTGACTTGCTCCCTTGGATTTGTCTCCGTATTGCTTGGCAAGGATCCTTGAGGTCTCTCGGAGATTATCTTAGCCATTTGACCTATTTGCATCTCCAAGTTTCGAATTGCTGCTGTTTGGTCCTGCCTAAGTTTGACTTCCAAATTTTTTAAAGTTGCTTCTTGGTTTTGTATGAATTTGACCATTAGCTCTTCCATGTTAGACTTCTTTTCAGGTACTTGGAATCCCGGGGGTGGTTGTTGTGCTGCATTTTGATTGCTCCATGAGAAATTTGGATGCTGTCTCCACCCTTGATTGTATGTGTTGGAGTAGGGATTGTTTTGTTGCGGCCTGAAAAAATTACCAATATAATTAGCTGTTTCAGTTGTTTTAGCAAAAGGATTACCTGTCTGGCAATTATTCGTATCATGTCCTCCTCCACACAGATCACAAGTAATGCTCTGAACATGCATAGCTGTTCCCTTTAAGTTGTTGACTTCGGCTCTGAGGGCTGCAATTTCAGCTAGTAAGGTTGGCACGCAATCTACTCCCTGCACAGCTGCTAGTCTTTTTGGCATCATGCGCTCTGTCTGCCATTGATAGCTATTTGATGCCATCTCATCGATTAGATCGAATGCTTCTTCCTCTGTTTTTCGGTTAATGGTTCCTCCTGCTGCTGCATCAATCATAGAACGATTAGTAGGAGATAAACCATTATAGAAAGTTTGTACCTGAAGCCATACGGGTAGTTGATGATGTGGACATCTCCTCAATAATTCCTTGAAACGTTCCCAAGCCTCATATAGTGTCTCCATGTCCATCTGCATAAAGGAAGTGATATCGTTGCGCATCTTAGCAGTCTTGGAAGGTGGAAAGTACTTGGCTAAAAATTTTTGGGCTAGGACATCCCAAGTTGTGATAGAACCTGCCGGAAGAGAATGAAGCCAATTTTTAGCTTTATCCCGTAAAGAGAAAGGAAATAACCTTAATCTAATAGCATCATCCGACACCCCATTAATTTTAAAAGTATCGCAAAGTTCAAGAAAATTAGAAATATGGGCATTCGGATCATCATGCACGTGTCCACTGAATTGGACAGTTGATTGAATCATCTGGATCATCGCCGGTTTTATTTCGAAGTTGTTTGCTCGTACAGGCGGTCTCCTGATGCTCGAAGCTGCATCGGCTACAGATGGTGTAATATAATCATTTAATGATCGATATACTGGTCGAATAGCTTCATGCTGTCCTTCAGTCGCCATATCCAATCCTAGATTGATGTCGTTAGGATCTTCAGCTGCCATGTTTCTCTCTTGCTGTAATCTTCTAATAGTTCTTTCAATTTCTGGATCTAAAGGTAGTAAGTTACTATGTCCAGTACGTGTCATGCAATGAACAACAATTTTTTTTTTTTTTTTAAATAATAAAATTAAAAATAAATTTCTAAAGTAAAGCTAGGATCAAAATTTCAATATTGTTTTAAACTCAATCCCCGGCAACGGCGCCAAAAACTTGATGCGTGCTAATTTATAGCTATGGCAAGTGCACCAGTCGATCAAGTAATAAAGTGAATGAGTAGAGTATCGTCCCTAGAGGATTGGAAAACAAGTACTGAAAAGCTCTTTCCTATGCTTTATTTAGAAGATCGATTTATGAGAATAAAAAAAAATTAAAAAAAAATAATTAAAATAATTAAATTTTTTTTTTATTAAATAGAGAGAGTGTAAATTATTGAGGTTTTAAATTCAAGAGCAATGGATTACTAAGGCAATCGGTTCACCAACTCAATCAATACGATATTCAGGTTTTTAGATTAATTTTATTTCATGTGACGGTGGAGTCTCCTAATTTATTCACTACCCTTTGGTCCAGGCATAGCAAATCTATTAATATTTATTAATTACCCTTTGATCCAAGTGTAATTTAAATAAATATTAATGCATTAGGTTTTGTGAAACCCTCTAATTAAAATACGCTGCGTCCAAAGCGCACTAAAATTTCCGCATGCATATGAATTCTAATTTGATTCATAATACAAGGTATATAATCAAGAAGCATTAACATAGATGTACTTGGTCCGTAACATCTATGTTCATCAGATCAATTAGAAGATGGCCAGTAATCTAAAAGCATTAAGATCAGATTTATATACTCCTCATGAATAAAATTTAAAAATAAATTATACTGAATATTGCATCAAAAGAGTGGCTACACCTTAGCCTTAGTAAAATAAAATTTAGTTCATGATAACAAATTTAAAAATAGTAAATAAAATAAAAAGCATGAAGAAATTAGACTGTTTGATTGCTGAAATTGATTATCTGTTGCTCTTGATGCGGAGAACTTGGTGAAGAAGAAGAGGCTCCTTGATATCTCCTCTCTCTTTCTTCCTCTCTCTCTTTCTTTCTTTTCCTTCTTCCCGTCTCTCTCT
>QRFJ01004395.1:21604-54937 GCA_006176705.1 Cocos nucifera | reverse complement strand
TGAGATAGCAGGAGGCTGAGGGATGGAGACATGATCCTATGCATCGATAATGGAGCAAGAGTTGCTGTAGTGGTGGTGGGAACATACCCTCTTCGATTACCATCTGGTTTAGACTTAGTTTTGAAAGACTGTTATTATGTGCCTGCAGCTAGCAGGAATTTGATTTCTATTTCATGCTTAGCACTAGAAGGCTATGTGATTACCTTCTTTAAGGACCATTGTAACATTCTTTATGAAAGAAATAAAATTGCAAATGGTTTCCTTATTAACGTGTCTTTATCAGCTACATATTGATGTATCTGTTCTAATTATCGAGCAAAACGTGAATGCCAAATGACCTAGGGATAGTCCAAATGATAGGTATCTATGGCACCTGAGATTAGGTCATATAGCAGAAGATAGGATCAACAAATTAGAGAAAAATGGGCTATTGAGTGCATTGACTTCCGAGTCATATCCAACTTGTGAATCTTGTCTTCAAGGCAAAATGACTAAACTCCCTTTTGTAGGACATGGGGAAAGGGCCACAGATCTCCTTGCCCTAGTACATACTGATGTGTGCGGCCCATTTGATGTGCCGGCTAGAGGCAATTTTGTCTACTTCATTATCTTTACCGATGATCTGTCTAGGTATGGATATGTGTATCTTATGAGACACAAGTCTGAAGCTTTTGAAAAGTTCAAAGAATTCAGACATGAAGTAGAAAAATAAACTGAAAAATCCATTAAGGTTCTTCAATCAGATCGAGGAGGTGAATACCTTAGCCGAAAATTCCTAGACTATCTAAAGAAAAATGGCATAGTCTCTCAATGGACTCCACCAGGAACACCTCAACTCAACGGGGTTTCAGAATGGAGAAATCGGACTCTATTGGATATGGTCCGATCCATGATGAGCTTCACAGACCTCCCTGATTTTCTTTGGGGACACTCATTGTTAACTTCAATTTATCTACTGAATAGGGTTCCCTCTAAAACCATTCCTACCACACCGTATGAGATATGGCACGGTAAGAAACCAAGTTTGAGTCATCTCAGAATTTGGGATTGTCCAGCTCATGTCAAAAGACAACAAGCGGACAAGTTAGAGTTTAGGTCCTTCAGAGCTCGATTCATAGGATATCCTAAAGAGTCATTAGGATACTATTTCTACATTCCAGAAGACCACAATGTGATTGTGAGTCGACATGCCATCTTTCTTGAAAAATAGTTTATTCAAGATAGCGGCATTGGAAAGCATAGATTAAGCTTGATGAGAAAGTCTCACAAGTACAACGAGCTAAGGACCAATTGGAACCAAATCAGGTTGAGCCAATAAGAACACTACCTCCTCCACCTCGTAGATCGGAAAAGAGTTTTCCATCCCTCTGAAAGATACTTAGGTATTATTTCAGAGGAAGTAGAGAAAATGTTCCTCATAGGTAATGGTGCTCATGGTGATGATCCCAAAACCTACAATGAAGCGATATCAGATATCGACTCTGAGAAATGGCTAGAGGCAATGCAGTCAGAAATTGACTCGATGCACTCAAACCAAGTCTGGACCTTGGTAGATCCACCAGAAGGTATAGTACCTATTGGGTGTAAATGGATCTTCAAGAGAAAGATTGGTGCAGATGGGAATGTGGAGACATTCAAGGCTAGACTAGTGGCAAAAGGTTATAGTCAACGCGAAGGCATTGACTATCAGGATACCTTTTTCCAATGGCTATGCTAAAATCCATCCGCACATTGCTTGCCGTTGCAGCCTATTTCGATTATGAAATATGACAAATGGATGTGAAAATGGCATTCTTAAATGAATATCTTAAGGAAGATATCTATATGGAACAGCCGCTAGGTTTCACATCCAGTGATACTGATCACAAGGTTTGCAAGCTGCAAAGGTCCATATATGGACTTAAGCAAGCATCTCGGAGCTGGAACACTCATTTCAATGATGTGATCAAAATGTTTGATTTCATCAAAAATGAAGAGGAACCATGTGTCTTCAAAAAGGTCAGTGGGAGCACTGTTGTCTTTCTCGTATTGTACGTGGATGACATCCTCCTTATTGGGAATGATATTCCCATGTTGACGATAGTCAAAATATGGTTGTCCAAGGAATTCTCCATGAAAGACCTAGGTGAAGCATCCTTTATTCTAGGAATTAAGGTCTATAGGGATAGACCGAATAGGATGCTAGGACTTTCACAGAAGATGTACATAGAGGAAGTACTAAAGATGTTTAGTATGGAAAACTCTAAGAGGGGATTAATACCCTTCAGACATGGTATTCATCTTTCCAAGAAGATGTGCCCTAGCACACCTGAGGAAATAGAACACATGAGCAAGATCCCTTATGCTTCTATAATAGGGAGCCTCATGTATGCCATGCTATGTACACGACCTGATATAGCCCATGCTGTGAGTGTCACAAGCAGATATCAGTCAAATCCAAGTGAAGAACACTGAACTTCTGTGAAATGTATCCTTAAGTACTTAAGAAGAACTAAGGATATGATGTTGGTCTTTGGTAATGGAGAACTCCAAGTCCAGGGATACACAGACTCGGATTTCATGTCCGATGTAGATGATCGAAAGTCGACATCTGGGAGTCTGTTTGTGTGCAATGGTGGTGCTGTCAGCTGGAAGAGTTCCAAGCAAACATGATAGCAGATTCCACCATGGAAGCAGAATATATCGCTGCATCAGAGACTGTGAAGGAAGCATTCTGGTACAAGAAGTTTGCTGCAGAAATTGGAGTAATGCCATCAGATGCCATTCCTCTATACTGCGACAACAATGGCGCCATAGCCCTTGCTAAGGAGCTGAGGTCTCATCAGAAATTCAAGCACATTGAGCAGTAATACCACCTCATCCACGATTACCTCAAGAAGGATTACGTCAAGATCAAGAGAGTCGACTCTGTAGACAATGCAGCAGACCTACTTACAAAGCTGTTGGGACAACAAAAGATCGAATCCCACCTTGAGAAGATGAGACTTAGACTTATAGCCAATTGGCTTTAGGACAAGTAGAAAATTGTTAGAAATATGTGCCCTAGAAGCCAGAATTGGCTGACATTTGTAATACACTTCTTGGAAAAAAATTATAATTTTGATTATAATCAATAAAATGGATTATTTTCTATCACATATGTGTATTTAGTGTCTGTGATACATCCTTTGAGTTAATGGTAATGATAATTCATATTTTCAAGAGTTGAAAATTTAAGACATGAATAATCATTATTAACTCATAAAATGCTCCCGACCATAGGATCATCACGAGGATGGTGATTGATCCGGAAGGTTGGTGTACAATCATTTCTCTTTAGTAGATGAGTCTTGAGTCTATGGTGTGGAGACACCGGAGTGAGAGTACAGATACTCGTTAGAGAACGAGGGCACTGAGCGTGACCACCTCGAGTAGTCATTAGGAAGTCTACCTTCTCGTCAATGACTGACTCGATGCTGCAGTGGTGTGTCTGGTTCTTTGATCTGAGGTGCATCGGTAGTTCACCTTGAGGGTGTTATAGTTTGACTACACCATAACTCGATCTCCTAGCCATTTGGAATCCTGAGGTGTATGTTGGCTATAGCATGTTCATTGTAGGAACTGGATTGCATCAAGATGGAATCTATCTACCTCGGTGGTAGAGGAGCAGCCCTATGATGATCATGAGAATCAAGTCCAGAAGCCCATGGCCATGGCAGAGTGAAATAATAGAAAGAGTTTTTATTTAGATTTTCACATCGGACTTGAATCGAATGATTACATCATATGACAGAAACTAGGGTTTGACGAGTTCACCTTAACCCTAATCTGATCGGGGCTCAAGATAGAAGAACTTAATCACACCAGTAGCTGCACCAAGAGGTTCACATTCAGCTCTGATGGGTTGCCACCATATACTGCTAGGTGTCACTGGTGGATTTTGGGAGCAATTAGAATGATTTAGATGATCGATCATTCTAGCAGTTCGAATCAGAAGAGTTTTGATCCATCGAAAGGAGTTTCGATGATGTCAATGATAGAGATCATGACATATCCCATTACCATACAGAACTGAACCTAATTGGGTCACACAAATAAAGGTTTGAATCTGGTGATCATCAATTGAACTGATCTAGTTCAATTGATCTGAATGAGATTCAATTAGGTTCAAGGAAATCGTGCTAGCACTCGATTGAACCTAACGTTCTTCTTTTACTATCATAAATAGTTGTCCTGACTGAGCCAAAGGAGTTTGTGCTCGATCAGAGGCCTTCACTTAGTCTGACTAGAGCCTGTCCAAGTTAGAAAAGGGTTGTCTTATTTTATAAGATAATACCTGCTATTTTTGGTCACCTGCCATTTCTCATCTTTTGACTTTGGTCAAAAGTTGATCTTTAATTGGTCAAATGTTGACTATTGACACTTTGACTTCTGTCCACGTATCATGCACCTATTGGAGAGCTGGTGGGGGCTTGTCCTCCTATCAAAAATTAGCAAGGAGGAGGGCGCACGCCAAGGGTGGCGTGCGCCCAAGCTAGAGGCTCCCAGGAGTCCCTGTTGGACAGGGACTCCATCTCCTTTTTGGATTTCGATTAGACTCCTCCTAAGAACCAACTTTGACTGGTCTTAGACGTCATCTAAGGATGAATCCAAGGAACTCTATTCCCACTAATCAGATTTAGATCTAATTTCACAAAGGGTTGTGATTGGTTGGAATGAAGAGGAGTTGGATCATGCATAGTCTATAAATAAGACCTTGCGCCCAACTCAAAGAACAATGAAGAATAGAATTCTCTACGCCCCAAGGCTGCCTCTCTCTTTCTTCTCCATGCCAAGTTCATCTTCTTCCTCTCCTCTCCATGCCCAAAGAAGTTTGAGATCTTAGTTGGTGCAATCTAGGCGAGAGAAAGGTGATAGAAAGCAAGAAGGTTGCGCTGCTGTAAAGGACAACTGCTGATCTTCGAAAGCTATTTTGAAGATCCTCCAAATTAGATTCAAATCTGATTTTTGGAGATGTGATAGAGAAAAAGAGGATCTTCAAATCCAACCTAAGTGGATACCGGTAGAGGCCAGGCACTTGAATGGCTAGATCCAGAATATTCTGTTGCTCATAGGATCATCAATGGATAATATGATTACCCTACATCAAGATAAATTAAATCTGATTTAAATTTTCTATATTTTAATTTAGTTATTAGAATAATAAAAATTAGATCTGAAATATTTCTGATCTAATTCAGATCAAAGAGAAAAGTTTTGAAATATATCTCTTGATCCTATCAGATCCGAACGAACTTGGTCCAAAAAATCAGAATTTTTCTTCAGTTTGGTGCCTATGAAGCTCCCATGCGTAAGGACCTTCTTTCTCTAATTTTTGCACACCCCAAATCTCTACCAAAGCTTGGTATTTCATGAAAAAATTAGAATAAAATTCATCCAATAAATAGGTAAAAAGAAGAGTCCAAGTTAGGTCAAATTTCTAGATTAGGAATATCAAAACATGGGCTCCATAATTTTTGGCGTGGACCAGTAAGGGAGGGCACACACAAAAAAAAGGATTACTTTCATAGAATAAGAGAAGAATTATTTAAAAGAGAGGGCAACACTCAAGGGAAGATGTTTTGGTCAATAAGGATTCTATCTCATAGAATCCCACCTAGCTTCCATATATGACTTGGAGGGAGAGAAAGGGCATGAAAATCGGAAAGAAAGAAATTTTCTATGAAAAATATCTAAAAAATAGGTATGGGGGGCGTTGGGATCAAGGTGGTGCAAGGAGATAGGGAATCCTAGTCACACTAGGACTCCTATTTTGACTTGATCAAACAAGATCTTTTAACCAAATAAAATCAAGATTAAACCAACCCAATTAAATAAGACCCTAACCCATTTAAGAACTTAATTAAATCAAATTAATTCTAATTTATTTTTAATCAAATTAGAAAATTGGGTTAATCCGAGTCCTTATTAGACTAGGACTAGTTCTTCCTTGCACTTGGCTTATCCAATAAACCAATTGGACTTGATCCAATCAAGCCCAAACTAAATCTAATTAAATCATATTTAATTAAACTTAATCTTAACCTATTGGCTTAATCAAATTAAGCCAATTAGTAATTCAATTACTAATCGATCCTCCTGCAATACTTGCACTAGGTTAAACATCAATCATATTGATTGTTTAACCCTAGAATGATTCTTAATCATTGATCAACCATCTGATTAGATCGTAAGCTCTAATATGTGTGACCTCATAAGTTTGAACCTAAGTCGATAGCATAGAAATAAATTTTTGTACCAATCAATGTGATCATCTAGCAATGATATCCGTGGTCGGAAGGTCGAAGATGTAGAACACCATCCTTAGAATCCATGCGGATAGAGTTTTCATATAATTCATCCCCTTGACTACAATGCTCGTAGGACACATCAGAGTTCAACTGTCAACTCTGATTAGGTTGTCCACATTATATTTCAAAATATCAAATCCATCTGATGGATTATCCTGGCTAAGGTTTTGCTATATTGAAATACAGTGAACTCTTGGAGTGGTCAATTCCATCTTGATCACACTCCGACTTCACAAGTACTTGACTGTGCCCAGAAGCCTTCCATTGCTGAATTAGAAATTCAGTTAGTCTGGTACCAAAGCATAGTGAGTTGCTTGCAAGTCACTGAGGTGATCTCAGGTCTAAGGGATACTTATACCTATATCCCATCAGAAATATTCTCGACAGTAGAATGCTTTGGAGTTGGTCACGTTCAATGATGATGTACCCATACATCTCACCTATATACCATACCAGTATCTCCACACTCTTTAGTTAAGAGAACAATCAATCTATATGGCATATAGCGATCTATGATCAATAGATGCTATCATCCTAACTAACAGCCTATCATTTGATCGTGAACAAATTTAAGGACTAATCGATAAATTCTCTCTTTATCGAAACTAAATAGTCCTAAGGACTTCATCACAACAATGGAGTTCATTAGAATATATAAATTTATGATAAAAAAAGATGTCAAAATATTTTTATTAATCAATAAATTAATTATAATTATAAAATAGCTCAACCATCAAAGCTGATGATTGGCTTTGGAACATAATTTTCAATAACTCCCACTTATCCTAAAGCCACTCGACATAGTATCTAATACCCATCTTCGACTTATGATTATCGAACTTCTTAATTGCTAGGGTTTTAGTGAAGGAATCGACCAGATTCTTCTTTTCATCGATTTTCTAAAGGTCGACGTCATCACGATCCATGATCTCACGAACTAAATGAAAGTGGTGAAGAATGTGCTTTGTCCGTTGGTGTGCCTTTGATTTCTTTGCTTGACCTATGATGCCAGTGCTGTCGTAGTAGAGCAGGACTAAACCATCAATGAAGGGTGCTACTTCAAGCTCGGTGATGAACTTCCTCAGCCATAACTTTTTTTACTATATCTGATGCTGTCACGTACTCTGCTTCGCAAACAGAGTCAGCCACTGTATGTTGCTTGAAACTTTTTCAGTAGATGACTCCACCATTTAAAGTAAAGATATACCCTAAAATACTTTTACTGTCATCATAATCAGATTGAAAGTTGGAGTCTGTAAACCACACAAACTTCAGATCTGACTCACCATAAACCAACCATTGGTTCGTAGTATTTCTCAAATACTTAAGGATGGTTTTAACCACCTTCCAGTGATTTTCTTCAGGGTTAGACTGGTATTTACTCACTACTTCTAGTGAGTATGCCACATTTGGTCTCGTACATGTCATTGCATACATAATAGACCCCACTGTCAAAGCATATGAAATTCTACTCATATGCTCTCTCTCTTCAGAAGTTATCGGACAATCCTTCTTAGTGAGAGAAATTTCTTGGTCTATCGGAAGATAGCCCTTTTTGAAATTCTTCATGCTGAACCTCTTCAGCATAGTTTCTATGTACGTGGACTGGAATATACCAAACATTCTTTTAGATCTATCCTTATAGATCTTCATCCCTAGGATGTAGGATGCTTCATCCAAGTCCTTCATGGAGAACTGTGATGACAACCAAACTTTTATTTCTTATAGTATGGGAATGTCATTTTTGATTAAGAGAATATCGTCCACGTACAAAATAAGGAATACCATTGCTGGACCATTTGCCCATTTGTAAATGCAAGGTTCTTCTCTGTTCTTAACGAAGCCATACGTTTTGATCACTTTATCAAAACGCATGTTCCAACTCTGAGATGTCTGCTTTAATCCATAAATGGATCTCTAAAGCTTGCACACCTTGGGCTCATTTATGGATGTGAACCCTTCAAGTTGTATCATATACACCTCTTCGGTCAACTCTTCATTTAGAAAAGCTATTTTCACATCCATCTACCAAATCTCATAGTCCAGATAGGCAGCAATGGCAAGCATGATCCAAATGGACTTGAGCATTGCCATAAGGGAGACTATCTTGTCATAGTCAATACCATAACGTTGACGATATCCCTTGGCAACTAGATGGGATTTATAGGTCTCCACCTTTTTATCTGCATTCCTCTTCCTTTTGAAGATCCATTTACACCCAATAGGCTTAACCCCTTCAGGTGGGTCAACTAATGTCCATACATCATTGACCTTCATGAAATCTATTTCGGATCTCATGACTTCTAGCCATTTCTCAGAGTTGGATCTCTGCATTGCATCCATATAAGTGATCAGATCCTCATCATTCTCATCAAGTTTGATGGGATCACCATCCTGGACCAAGAATCCATAGTATCTGTCCGAATGGTGGGGTACTCTATCGGATCGCCTTAATGGTGTGGGTTCACTAGGTTTCAAATCTAATCTGATCAAATCTGACTTAGATTCAATATTCTATGTCGGACTTTCTACCTGTTGAACTTCATCAGGTTCAACCTTAGAGGCAATAGTTTCTTCATCAAGAAACTCCTTTTCCAAAAAGGTTGCCCTAGGCTGACGAACATCTTTTGTTTATTAGCATGGTAGAAATAGTATCCTTTGATATTTTTTAGGTATCCTATGAATGTACACTTGTCAGACCTAGGTCCAAGTTTGTCTGTGACTAACCGTTTGACATAAGTCGGGCACCCCCAAATCCTGAGGTGTGAAAGTGCTGGCTTACGCCCCGTCCATATCTCATATATGATTTTAACTACAGACTTATTTGGAACCCTATTTAATAGATAACAAGTCGATTGAGTGTATATCCCTAGAAGGATATCGATAAGCTGGCAAATCCCATCATGGATCGGACCATGTCTGACAAAGTTCAATTCCTCCTTTCAGACACACTAGTATGCTGTGGTGTTCCATGAGGAGTCTATTAGGAGAGAATTCCATTCTCTCCTAGATATGTGAGAAACTCATCAGAAAGGTATTCTCCTCCTCGATCAGATCGAAGAGTTTTAATACTCTTCCCAGTTTATTTTTCTACTTCACTTCGGAATCATTTGAACATTTCAAAAGAATTCGACTTATATCTCATCATATAGACATATCCATATCTGGATAGATCATCTGTGAAAGTGATGAAGTAGATATATCCACCTCTGGCACTTATGCTCATTAGTCTACATACATCAGTATGTACTAGACTTAAGAGTTCATTTGCTCTCTCACCTTTTTCAGTAAAATGTGACTGGGTCATTTTACCAAGAAGATAGGACTCATAGGTTAGAAGTGATTCACAATCATTGACATCGAGAATTTCCTCTTGAGTCAACCTATTTATCCTGATCTTGTTTATATGACCTAGCCTACAGTGCCATAAGTAGATATCTGATACACTATCTAATCTAGGATGCTTGCCAGTAAAATAGACTACATTAATAGGTTGTGATAACATATATACACCATTGTTTAATTATCCATAGAAAGTAGTAACACCATTCATAATAACATTACAAACTCATTTCTTTATTAAAATTTCATAATTATTCATGGCCAAAAGGCCTACAGAAATGATATTTAAAGAAAAACTAGGACAGAAATGACAATCACTAAGAACAACAGTATGAGATTCAAATACAACTTTTAAAATTTTTAAAGCTAGAACTGAAACCAGTCTTCTATCTCCAATGTTCAAGAATCTCTCGCCTTGCTCGAATCTTCTACTGACCTGCAATCCCTGCAACAAATTGCAAATATGGTAAGGGCTATCGGTATCCAATATCCAGTCAGTAATATCACAAATAAAAAAATTATAAGGAGTTATCATATAAATATCTTGCCCAGCAATAGCTTGCTTCTTTCTCTGCCTGTTCAAATATAGGGTGGTAATGTATTGAGGACAGTTTCTCTTCTAGTGCCCCCGCTTCTTGCAAAAGAATCATTCGGCTTGACTCTTATCTGGCTTGGTCTTTGGGGTCTGAGCCTACATAGATGTCCTAGCATGAACATGCACCTTCTTGGCTTTCTTCTTCTTATTCTTCTTTCCTTTTCTAAAGGATCGAGAATGAGAAGACGAACCTCCCACTAAGTTCACCGACTCCTTATGGAGTTGGTGATCCTTCCTAAAGTTTTGAAATAACCCCAGTAACCCATGGTAGACCACTTTAGGTTTTGAATTCTATAATGTGTAAGAAATGGGAGATAAGACTTGGGCAGCGAGTTCAATATTGTATCTTTCTCAAGTTATTTATGCAAGAAAAAATCGAGCTTGCTCAAGCGCTCTATCAGCTTGATCATGTACAATACATGATCAATGACGGAGGCACCATCCTGCATTCTCGCATTGAAGATGGTGCAACTAGTTTTATGCTTCTCAACATCATTGGGTGTGCCAAAAGAATCCTCCATCACTTGGAGCATTTCGTTTGGCTGAGCTGTCTCAAACTTACAACTGAACTCGTCGCTCATCACAGCCAGCATAATGCAGTGCACCGAGGTTTAGTCACTGAGCCACTTCTGATAAGTATCTCTGATTGTTCCACGTGCATTGGCAGCTGGCTCCTCAGGTGCAGGTGATGCATGCTAATTTATAGCTTTGGCAAGTACACCAGTCGATCAAGTAATAAAATAAGTGAGTAGAGTATCATTCCTAGAGGATTGAAAAATAAGTACTAAAAGGCTCTTTCCTATGCTTTATTTAGAAGACCGATTTATAAAAATTAAAAAAATAAAAAATAAAATAAAAAAAATAATTAAAAATTATAAGAAAATAGAGAGAGTGTAATTATTAGGATTTTAAACTTAAGAGTAATAGGTTACTAAGACAATCGGTTCATCAACTCAGTTAATACAATATTCAAATTATTAGGTTAATTTTATTTTATGTAATGGTGGAGTCTCCTAGTTCAGTCACTATCCTTTGGTCTAGGCATAGCAAAATTATCAATATTTATTAACTATCCTTTGGTCCAGGTGTAATTTCAATAAATATTGATGCATTAAATTTTGTAAAATTTTTTAATTAAAATACGCTATGTCCAAAGCGCACTAAAATTTCCGTATGCATATAAATTCTAATTCGATTCGTAATATAAGGTATATAATCAAGAAGCAATAACATAGATGTACTTGGTCCGTATCATCTATGTTCATCAGATCAATTAGAAGATGGCTAGTAATCTAAAAGCATTAAGATCAAATCTATATACTCCTCATGAACAAAATTTAAAATTAAAAATAAATCATATTAAATATTATATCAAAAGAGTGGCTACACCATAGCCTTAGTAAAAAAAAATTAGTTCATGATAACAAGTTCAAAAATAGCAAATAAAATAAAAAGCATGAAGAAATTAGATTATTTATTCACTGAAATTAGTTGTCCGTTGCTCTTGGTGTGGAGAACTTGATGAAGAAAAAAGTCACTTTGTGTACCGATCTTTGAAAGAAGAAAAGAAGAGGAAAGAAAAATAACAAGAATAAAAACTTTTTCTCTTCTCTCCCTAAACCCCCCCCCTCTCTCTCTCTCTGTTCTCTCTATTTCTCCCTATTTTCTCTTTATTTTCAACTCTCTATTTTTGTTCTCCGCATCCTCTCTTCGGCAACAGTAGGCAGCCCCCTTTAAATAGGCTAAGAGATGGATTTTTGAAAGAAATCCTAACCAAATTGGGTTTAAAACTCTTAAGACAAGTTAAATTAAAATCCCGGACAATTCTGGCCTTCAGATCAGCATCTAATGGATCAAAAACCATTTAAAAATTCTTTTTAAAAACCTAATTCAAGTCAGAAGTAACCTCAGCCATTGAATCTTCTTGATGATTAAATTGGGACCATCAGATCGTGTATAGGAGCCTTTAGATTCCTAGTTAAAATTGATAGTGCTTCCCCACCATTGGATCTCGATCGGGAGCCACATCTGCCATTTGTCAGTGCATAGATTTTTGCCGTTCGATTAAATCCCAGCGAACAGCATCCGTCGGATTCGGCAAAATTCCTAGAATATCCTCTGTAGATCGTGCGTGAGCCAGGCGTTGCATGGACTGCCGCTTCCTTCAGCCAAGCAGAGCATGCTCGTCCCCATGAAATCTCCAAAATGCCCTCACCTGGTTACTATAGCAATTCACCGTGTGCCGCAAAAAATCCTAATGTTAGCACGACGTAAGCGGGGTGTCAGCGGTCGGTCGGTCTGGTTCTGAGCGCGGTTGGGCTGGACGATCTATTGAGCCAATTTTTCTAAGCCGATTTGAACCAGACCAGTTGGCATTTAAAAATTAATTTATTATTATTATTATTATTATTTCTTTATTTTCTTTGAAATTTAATTTTAGGCTCATTTGAAGTCCGTTTTGCTTAAAATTTATTTCATCTGAATCAGAAAAATAAGATCTTCATATTGGTGCCTTCTTTTCTACATAAGATTAATAAAAATATTAATTTCTTAAAAATAAATTAATTTATTTTATAATTTAATATTTTTATTAGTGTATTTTTATAACTTATCACACCCTCTAACTTAATCATTACTAGTTCCTTAGCAATGCTTTATTTAATACCATATTTCAATAAAATCATCCATCAAAAAGATAAATTTAGAGTTAAAGGTCAAAAAGTTTAGAAAATACCACTAACTAAGCATTGAGCTTCAAAAGCAAATTTTGCAATCAGTATAATTAAAAACTTCCTTAGAATACATCAAAGATCTATAGCACTTGTGTTCATGATGACTAACTTAGTATTTTAGTGTTAATTTAAAGGATAAAAGTATCTTCTCTTATCACCTATTTTGATTAATTTTCTATACATTCCTAATTTTATACTCATGAATTAAAGTAGCTTTCATACTACCTCATTGTATTTTTTTCTGTACTGAGCATCTTGGCCTTTTCTCTACCATTTTACGTGAATCTCCATACTTGACCTAGGTGCAGAGATCCAGTTACTAGGCTTTGGGCAATCTACATATACTTTGTCTTTTGCACTTTATTTTTAGGTAGGTAGCTCTTTCCTTAAATTCAAGTTTCTTTGATTAGAATGTATATTAATTATCAATTTTTAGTGATAATTGAATCCTCAGTTGGCCTTATAATCAATACCTACTTTGCCTTGTTAGTGTGCATGTACAATTATAAGTGCTAATAGTCTTTTGTGACTTAAGTAGGCTACTAAAAGTCTGACCAACTAATCTACTTCTTTAACTCGTTACATTCATTAGCAGATACTTCTATCTTTTATTACTTGTCTGATCTATCTTGCTCAAGATTTTCTTCTTGACACATGGTTTAAAAAGTTTTTTTTTTCAATCAAGTTTTTTTTTTCACCCCTCAACTTATTCTACATTGTCTCAAAGGAGAAAGAAAAAGTAAAGATGCAATAAAGAACAGGAAGAAATACACCTAATTTGGTTCAATCTGGTTCTTTGATGCTTTTAAATTTGGCTTGAGCTCTCATTGATTTTTCTCTGCAAAATTGAAAATACACACCAAAGCAGTAAAAGAGCAACAACAAATTACTGAAAAATAAAAGAAAAGAAATATGATCAAAACTAAAAGGAAAAGAAATAACCTATCCAGTAGTTCTGATTTATAGTCTTCAGCTTGACTTTCTTAAGTTATGGGCTAAATCAATCCAGTGCCACTTTAATTGGAATACTTTCATATTTGATCGAGCCCTCTTTCAATTGGACATTGCTAGCTTTCATAGTCTCAAACCTATTTTCTATAGAATTCTCATATACTGAATTATCAATAATATCAATAAGAAAATAAGTTTGATTATCATCAAGATGTTTAATAGTTTTAAAAACATTAAAAGTAACTTATTCATCTTGGACTCTAAGAATTAATTTTTCTTATTGAACATCTATTAAAGCTCCTTCAGTAGCTAAAAAGGGTTCCCTAAGATAAGAGGTACATCATAATCTTCTTCCATATCAAGAACAATAAAATCAACAGAAAAAATAAACTTGTTTACCTTTACCAAGATATCCTCCACTATACCTCTTGGATATTTGATGAATCTGTTGGCTAATTGAAGAGTAATAGTAGTAGGCTTCGGTTCTCCTAGACCTAGCTTTCTACAAATAGAAAAAGGCATGAGATTAATACTTACTCCTAAATCATATAAAACTTTGTCAAAACTACAATCACCAATAATGCAAGGGATAGTAAAATTTTTTGGATCTTTTAGCTTTTATGCTAATTTATTTTGAAGTATTGCTAAGCATTCTTCATTCAAATTTATTCTCTCATGCTCCTTTAGCTTTTTCTTATTTATTAGAATTTCTTTGAGAAACTTGGCATACTTGGGCATTTGAGTGATAGCATCTACAAAAGGAATATTAATATGTAAATTTTTTAAAATTTTAAAAAAGTTAGAAAATTTCTTATCTGGATGCTGTATTTGTCTCTCTGGGAATGGTAGTGGTGGCACCTAGGGCTTCACATTTGGATCGACAAATTGTAGACCTGGAGACTATCCATCTATTGATTGTTTTGGTGATTGATGAATTTTAGTTGATGATTCCTTATTTGTAGTTGGCTCTTTAGTCTCTTTCTTCTGATGTGGCTCCTCCAACTTTTTACCACTTCTTAGGATGATAGCATTGACTTGCTCCCTTGGATTGGTTTTCGTGTTGCTAGGCAAGGATCCCTGAGGTCTCTCGGAGATTAGCTTAGCCATTTGACCTATTTGCATCTCCAAGTTTTGAATTACTACTACTTGGTCCTGCCTAAGCTTGGCTTCCAAATTTTTTATAGTTGCTTCTTGGTTTTGCATGAATTTGACCATCAGTTCCTCCATGTTGGACTTCTTTTTAGGTACTTGGAACCTTAGGGGTGGCTATTGTGCTGCATTTTGATTGCTTCGTGAGAAATTTGGATGCTGCCTCCACCCTTGATTGTATATGTTGGAGTAGGAATTATTTTGTAGCAGCCTAAAAAAATTATCAACATAATTAGCTGTATCAGTTGCTTTAGCAAAAGGATTACTTGTCTAGCAGTTGCTTGTATCATGTCCTCCTCCACATAGATCACAAGTGATGCTCTAAACATGCATAGCTGTTCCCTTCAAGTTGTTGACTTTGACTTTAAGGGCTGCAATTTCAGCTAGTAAGGTTAGCATGCAATCTACTTTCTGCACAGCTGCTGGTCTTTTCGGCATCATGCATTCTATTTGCTATTGATAGCTATTTGATGCTATCTCATCGATCAGATCAAAGGCTTCTTCCTCTATTTTTTGGTTAATGGTTCCTCCTGCTGCTACATCAATCATAGAATGATTAGTAGAAGATAAACCATTATAGAAAGTTTGTACCTGAAGCCATATGGATAGTTGATGATGTGGACATCTCCTCAGCAGTTTCTTGAAATGCTCCCCAAGCCTCATATAGTGTCTCTATGTCTATCTGAACAAAAGAAGTGATATCATTATGCATCTTGGCAGTCTTGGAAGGTGGAAAGTACTTGGCTAAGAATTTTTGGGCTAGGACATCCCAAGTTGTGATAGAACCTGCAAGAAAAGAATGAAGTCAATTTTTAGCTTTATCCCATAAAGAGAAAGAAAATAACCTTAATCTAATAGCATCATCCGACACCTCATTAATTTTAAAAGTATCACAAAGTTCAAGAAAGTAAGAAATATGGGCATTCGGATCATCATGCACGTGTCCACTGAATTGGATAGTTGATTGAATCATCTGGATCATCGTCGATTTTATTTCGAAGTTGTTTGCTCGCATAGGTGGTCTCCTGATGCTCGAAGCTACATCGACTACAGATGGTGTGATGTAATCATTTAATGGATGATGTACTGCTCGAAATAGCTTCATGCTATCCTTCAGTTGCCATATCCAATCCTAGATTGATGTCGTTAGGATCTTCAGCTACCATGTTCCTTTCTTATTGTAGTCTTCTGAATAAATTTAAAAATAAAGTAAGAATAAAAATTAAAAATAAAATTCTAAAGTAAAGCAAGGATCAAAATTTTAATATTATTTTAGACATAATCCCTGACAACGGTGCTAAAAACTTGATGCATGCTAATCTATAGCTATGGCAAGTGCACCAGTCGATCAAGTAATAAAGTGAATGAGTAGAGTATCATCCCTAGAGGATTGAAAAATAAGTACTGAAAAGCTCTTTCCTATGCTTTATTTAGAAGATCGATTTATGAGAATTAAAAAAATAAAGAATAAAATAAAAAAAATAAATAAAAATTATAAAAAAATAGAGAGAGTGTAATTATTAGGATTTTTAAACTTAAGAGCAATGGTTACTAAGGCAATCGGTTCACCAACTCAGTCAATACAATATTCAGATTATTAGATTAATTTTATTTCATGTGATGGTGGAGTCTCCTAATTTTATTCACTATCCTTTGGTCCAGGCATAGCAAAACTATCAATATTTATTAATTATACCCTTTGGTCCAGGTATAATTTAAATAAATATTAATGCATTAAGTTTTGTGAAACCCTCTAATTAAAATATGCTGCATCCAAAGCGCACTAAAATTCCTGCATGCATATGAATTCTAATTTGATTCATAATACAAGGTATATAATCAAGAAGCAATAACATAGATGTACTTGGTCCGTATCATCTATGTTCATTAGATCAATTAGAAGATGGCCAGTAATCTAAAAACATTAAGATCATATCTATATACTCCTTATGAATAAAATTTAAAATTAAAAATAAATCATATTGAATATTCCGTCAAAAGAGTCGCTACATCTTAGCCTTAGTAAAAGAAAATTTAGTTCATAATAATAAGTTCAAAAATAATAAATAAAATAAAAAGTATGAAGAAATTAAACTATTTATTTACTGAAATTGGTTGTCTGTTACTCTTGGTGTGGAGAACTCGATGAAGAAGAAAGTCGCATTGTGTACCGATCTTCGAAAGAAGAAAAGAAGAGAAAAGAAAAATAACAAAAATAAAAACTCTTTCTCTTCTCTCCCTAAACCCCCCTCTCTCTCTCTGTTCTCTCTATTTTTCCCTATTTTCTCTTTATTTTCAACTCTCTATTTTTGTTCTTCGCATCCTCTCTTCGGCAACAGCAGGCAGCCCCCTTTAAATAGGCTAAGAGGTGGATTTTCGGAAGAAATTCTAACCAAATTAGGTTTAAAACTCTTAACATAAGTTAAATTAAAATCCTGGACAATTCTGGCCTTCAGATCAGCATCTAACAGATCAAAAATCACTTAAAAATTCTTTTTAAAAATCCAATTCAAGTCGAAATTAAACTCAGTCGTTGGATCTTCTTGATGATTAAATTGGGACCGTCGGATCGCGTACAGGAGCATTCAGATTTCTAGTTAAAATTGATAACACATCTCCACCATTGGATCTCGATCGGGAGCCACATTCGCTATTTGTCAGCACACATATTTTTGCTGTTCGATCAAATCCCAGCAAACAACATCTATCAGATCAGGCAAAATTCCCAGAATACCCTCTATAGACCATGCGCGAGCCCGACATTACTTGGATCGTCGCTTCCTTCAGCCAATCGAAGCATGCTCATCCCCATGAAATCTCTGAAATATCCTCGCCTAGTTACTGTATCAGTCCATTATGCACCGTAAAAAATTCTGACGTCAGCGCGGCGTAAGTGGGGCATCAGTGGGTGGTCGGTCTGGTTCTAAGCACGATCGGACCGAGCAGTCTGCTGAATCAATTTTTCTAAGCTGATTTGAACCGAACTGACTGGCATTTAAAAATTAGTTTATTATTATTATTATTATTATTATTATTATTCTTTATTTCCTTTGAAATTCAATTTTGGGCTCATTTGAAGTCCATTTTACTTGAAATTTATTTCATCTGAACCAGAAAAATAAGATTTTCATATTAATGACCTTCTTTCTTACATAAAATTAGTAAAGTATTAATTTTTTAAAAATAAATTAATTTATTTTATAATTTATTACTTTTATTAAAGTATTTTTATCACTTATCACACCCCCCAACTTAGTCATTGCTAGTCCCTTAGCAATGCTTTATTTAATACTATGTTTCAATAAGATCATCCATCAAAAAGATAAATCTAGAGTTAAAGATCAAAAAGTTTAGAAAATAGCACTAACTAAGCATTGAGCTTGAGAAGCAAATTTTGTAGTCAATATAATTAAAAACTTTCTTAGAGTACATCAAAGATCTATAGCACTTATGTTCGTGATGACTAGCTTAGCATTTTAGTGTTAATTTAAAGGATAAAAGTATCATCTCTTATCACCTATTTTGGTTAATTTTGTATACATTCCCAATTTTATACTCATGAATTAAGGTAGCTTTCATATTGCCTCATTGTATTTTTTTTTTCTATGCTGTTGAGCATCCTGGCCTTTCCTCCACCATTTTATGTGAATCTCCACACTTGACCTAGGTGCAGAGATCTAGTTACTTGGCTTTGGACATTCCACATATACTCTATCTTTTGTACTTTATTTTTAGGCAGGTAGCTCTTTTTTTAAATTTAAATTTTTTTGATTAGAATGTATATTAACTATTAATATTCGGTGATAATTGAATCCTTAGTTGGCCTTATAATCAATACCTACTTTGCCTTGTTAGTTTACATGTGCAATTGGAAGTGCTAATAGTCTTTTGATGAGCTAAGTAGGCTGCTAAAAGTCCGACCAACTAATTTACTTCTTTAACTCGTTACATTCATTGGCTGATACTTCTATCTTTTATCACTTGTCCAGTCTATCTTGTTAAAGATTTTCTTCTTGACACAGTTTAAAATTTTTTTTTTTTTCATCAATTCTTTTTTATCCCCCAACTTATTCTACATTATCTCAAAGAAGAAAGAAAAAGTAAAGGTGCAATAAAGAACAGGAAGGAATACACCTGATTTGGTTCAGTCTGGTTCTTTGAAGCTTTGTAATTTGGCTTAAGCTCTCATTGATTTTTCTCTGTAAAATTAAAAATACACATCAAAGCAATAAAAGAGCAATAATAAATTACTAAAAAATAAAAGAAAAGAAAAATGATCAAAACTAAAAAAAAGAAACAACCTATCTAGTAGTTCTGATTTATAGTCTTCAGCTTGACTTTTTTGAGTTCTGGGCTGAATCAATCCAGTGCCACTTCAATTGGAATACTTTAATATTTGGTCGAGTCCTATTTCAATTAGACATTGCTAGCTTTCATAGTCTCAAACCTATTTTCTACAGAATTTTTATATACTAAATTATCAATAATATCAATTAGAAAATAAGTTTGATTATCATTAATATGTTTAATAGTTTTAAAAATATTAAAAGTAACTTGTTCATCTTAGACTCTAAGAATTAATTTTTCTTGTTGAACATCTATTAAAGCACCTCCAGTAGCTAAAAAGGGTCTTCCTAAGATAAGAAGTACATCATAATCTTCTTTCATATCAAGAATAATAAAATCAATAGGAAAAATAAACTTATTTACCTTTACCAAGACATCTCCACTGTACCTCTTGGATATTTGATGGATCTGTCTGAAGGAAAAATCCTATTTTCTAGGTCAGATTCATTCAGAATTGATTTGACCAAGAGAAATATTTTGAAGATTTTTTTTTAGATCTAAATCAGATCTGATACTTTTCATATATAATTTGATGAATCTAAAATAAAATAAATTAAATTAGATTTAATTTATACCATGTTCTTGGGTAATCTTATTATCCTATGATGATCCTGCTGATTTGCTGAGATTTTGGATGCAGCCACGCAATCGTCTGACCTCTACCGATATCCACTCGAACAGAATCTGAAGATCTTCTCCTTCTTAATCTTTTCTATAAAGATCAGATCTGGATCTAATCTTGAAGATCTTCAAAATAATTTTTGAAGATCCGATGTCGTCTCTTGCAGCAGTGCTGCCTTCTTCCTTTCTTGTCGCCTTTCTCTTGCCTGGATTGCACCAAACTTGAGCTCAAAGCCTCTTGGGCATGGTGAGGAGAGAGAGGATCAGAGGTAGGCATGGAGGAGAGGGGAGAAGGCTATGTAGCATGGGCAAGGGGAGTGCTCTCCTAAACTTAGGCGCAGATAGGGTTTATATAGACCCTGCTGCACCATGCAGTGCCACATCATTCCGGCCAATCACGTCTCTATGTGTAATCACATCTAAATCTGATTGGTGGGATAATATCACCTGATCCAATCTGATGAGAGCCCCTCTCAAACATCCTTAGGTAGCGCCATGACTGATCAAAGTAGAGTCTTTGATGCCACTTTGTTTGACACCATGAAGCAACCTATAGTCCCATCTGTATGGGACTCCAAGCGTCATTATCCTTAGGCGCATGCCTCCCTAGGCATGCACCCCCTTCTTTCCTCTTTCTAGTAGGGGACAAATCCTCATCTACTCTCCTATGGGTGCATAACACATGGATAGATGTCTAAGTGTCAAAGGTCAATGTTTGACCAAAGTCAAAAGACAAGAATTAGCAGGTGATGAAAAATGGCAGGTGTTGTCTCAAATTTATCTCATAAATTAAGACAATCCTTTTCTGATCTGGACAAGCTTCAGTCAGACCAAGTAAAGGTACTTGAGTTAGTCCAAACACATTTGGCTCAGTTGAGATAACTTTTGATGATTGTTAAAGGAGAACATTAGGTTCAATCATGTGCTAGCACAATTTTCTTGAACCTAATTGAATCTAATTCAAATCAATTGAACTAGGTTAGTCTAATTGATGATATCCAGATCCAAACCCTTGTTTGTGTGATCCAGTTACGTTCAGTTTCATATGGTAATGAGATATGTCATGATCTTTATCATCAATATAATCGAAATCTCTTCCGATGGATCAGAACTTTTCTAATTCAGACAACTAGAATGATCGATCATCCAAATTATTCTAATTGCTTCCAAAATCCACTAGTGACACCTAGTAGTATATGGTAGCAACCCATTAGAACTAAAAATGAATCTCTCGATGTAGTTACATGTGTGATTAAGTTTCTTTATCTTGATCCCCGATCGGATTAGGGTTAAGATGAACTCATCAAACCTTAATATCCGTCATATGATTAATCATTCGATTCAAGTCCAATATGAAAACCTTAATAGAAACTCTTTCTATTATTTCACTCTACTATGGCCATGGGCTTATGGATTTGATTCTCATGATCATCATAGGGCTGCTCCTCATCTACTGAGGTAGATAGATTTCCTCTTGGTGCAATCCAATTCCTACAATGAACATGCTATAGCCAACATACACCTTAGGATTCTGAATGGCTAGGAGACCGAGTCATGATGTAGTCAAACTATAATACCCTCAAGGTGAACTATCGATGCACCTTAGGTCGAAGAACCAGACACACCACTACAGCTTCAAGTTAGTCATCGACAAGAAGGTAGACTTCCTAATGACTGCTTGAGGTGGTCATGCTCAGTGCCCTCATTCTCCAATGAGTACCTATACTCTCGCTCTGTTGTCTCACACTATAGACTCAAGACTCATCTACTATAAAGAAGCAATTGTACATCAACCTTCCAGATCAATTACCATCCTCATGATGATCCTATGGTCCGGAGCATTTTATGAGTTAATAATGAAAATTCATGTCTTAAATTTTCAACACTTGAAAATAAGAATTATCATTGCCATTAACTCAAGGGATGTATCACAGACACCAAATACACATTGTGATAGAAAATAATCCATTTTATTATTTATAGTCAAAATTATAATTTTGTCCTTAGAAGTGTATAACAAGTGTCAGTCAATTCTGACTTCTAGGGCATACATATCTAACAAACTCCCACTTGATCTAAAGCCAATTGGCTACAATTCTAAGTCCCATCTTCTCAAAGTGGGCTTTGATTTTCTGCTGGCCCAATGGCTTTGTAAGTAAGTCTGCTGCACTATCTGTAGAGTCGACTCTCTTGATCTCGACATAACCCTTTTCGAGATAATCGAGGATGAGGTGGTATCGCCGCTCGATGTGCTTGGATTTCTAGTGAGACCTCGGCTCCTTAGCTAGGGCTATGGTGCCATTATTATCGCAGTATAGAGGAATGGTATCTAATGGCATCACTCCGATATCTACGGCAAACTTCTTATACCAGAATGCCTCCTTCACAACTTTTGACGCAGTGATGTACTCTACTTTCATGATGAAATCTGCTATCACTATCTGCTTGGAACTCTTCTAACTGACAGCACCACTATTACACACAAATAGACTCCCAGATGTTGACTTTCGATCATCTACATCAAACATAAAATTCGAGTCTGTATACCCCTAGACTTAGAGTTCTCCATTACCAAAAATCAACAACATATCCTTAGTTCTTCTTAAGTACTTAAGGATACACTTCACAAAAGTTCAGTGTTCTTCATCTAGATTTGACTGATATCTACTCGTGACACTCACAGCATGGGCTATATCAGGTCGTGTACATAACATGGCATACATGAGGCTCCCTATTGCTGAAGCATAAGGGATCTTGCTCATGCATTCTATTTCCTCAGGTGTGCTAGGGCACATCTTCTTGGAAAGATGAATACCATGTCTGAAGGGTACCAAACCCCTCTTGGAGTTTTCCATGCTAAACCTCTTTAGCACTTTCTCTATATACATCTTCTGTGAAAGTCCTAGCATCCTATTCGGTCTATCTCTATAGACCTTAATTCCTAGAATAAAGGATGCTTCTCCTAGGTCTTTCATGGAGAATTCTTTGGATAACCATATTTTAACTATGGTCAACATGAAAATATCATTTTCAAAAAGGAGGATATCATCCACGTACAATATAAGGAAGATAATAGCACTCCCACCGACCTTTTTGAAGACGTATGGTTCCTCCTCATTTTTTATGAAACCAAATAATAACATCATTAAAATGAGTATTCTAGCTCCAAGATGCTTGCTTAAGTCCATATATGGATCTTTACAGCTTGCATACTTTGTGTCAGCATCACTGGATGTGAAATCTAGCGGCTATTCCATATAGATATCTTCCTCATGGTATCCATTTAAGAATGCTATTTTCACGTCTATTTGCTATATTTCATAATTGAAATAGACTGCAATAGCAAGCAATATACGGATGAATTTTAGCATAGCTACTAGTGAAAAGATATCCTGATAGTCAATGCCTTCACATTGACTATAACCTTTTGCCACTAATCTAGCTTTGAATGTCTCCATTTTTTCATCTGCACCAATCTTTCTCTTGTAGATTCATTTACACCCAATAGGTACTATACCTTCTAGTGGGTTTACCAAGGTCTAGACTTGGTTTGAGTGCATCAAATCAATTTCTGACTTCATTGCATCTAACCATTTCTCAGAGTCGATATCTGATATCATCTTGTCATAGGTTTTGGGATCATCACCATGAATTTCATTACCTATGAGGAACATTTTCTCTACTTCCTCTGAAATAGTACCTAAGTACCTCTCAGGAGGATGAAAAATTCTTTTCGGTCTACGAGGTGGAGGAGGTAGTGATTGTATTGGCTCAACCTGATTTGGTTCCATTTGGTCCTTAGCTCGTTGCTCTTGTGAGAATTTCTTCTTGAGCTTGATCTGCTTTCCAATGCCGCCATCTTGAATAAACTATTTTTCAAGAAAGATGGCAGGTCGACTTATAATCACATTGTGTTCTTCTAAAATATAGAAATAATATCCTAATGACTCTTTAGGATATTCTATAAATCAATCTCTAAAGGATCTGAAGTTTAACTTATCCGCTTGTTGTCTTTTGACACGAGCCGGACAATCCCAAATTCTGAGATGACTCAGACTTGGTTTCTTACCATGTCATATCTCATACAGTGTGGTAGGAACAATTTTAGAAGGAACCTTATTCAGTAAGTATATTGCAGTTAACAAATTATGTCCCCAAAAAAAATTAGAAAGGTCTGTGAAGCTCATCATGGATCGGACCATATCTAATAGGATCCGATTCCTCCATTCTAAAACTCCATTGAGTTGAGATATTTTAGGTGGAGTCCATTGAGAGATTATGCCATTTTGCTTGAGATAGTCAAAAAATTTCTGACTAAGGTATTCACCTCCTCGATCTGATCAAAGAACCTTAATGGATTTTTTGGTTTACTTTTCGACTTCATGTCTGAATTTCTTGAACTTTTCAAAAGTTTCAGACTTGTGTCTCATAAGATACACATACCCATACCGAGATAAATCATTGATAAAGGTTATGAAGTAGATAAAGTTGTCTCTAGCCGGCACATCAAATGGGCTGCACACATCAGTATATACTAGGGCAAGTAGATCCATGGCCCTTTCTCCATATCCTAGAAAAGAGAGCTTAGTCATTTTGCCATGAAGACAAGATTCATAAATTGGATATGACTCAGAAGTCAACGAACTCAATAGCTCGATTTTCTCTAATTTGTTAACCCTATCTTCTACTATATGATCTAGTCATTTTGCCCTTTCTCTAATTCATGAATCTCACCATGTCCAGAATATTGATCCACTCCTTAGTTAAGTCAGACCCACCATTTGCATAGATTGGATTCCTAATTGAGTCTCTCACCATATCCAAAATATTGAGCCCAATCCATCCTCCAACCCATAGCATTCAATGTCTAATAGACATGGTTGCATCTTTTCGGTGAAACTGAACCACCATAACCAACCGAGAACAATCAACCCCAGGAAGGGCCCGCACATCTACAATGCTGGAAGACCTTAGACTTAATCTTTTCTTAGGAAGATTTGATTTAGGTCTCATTAAACTAGACTTGACATAGTCATAACCATTATGACTAACCTAGTGGCATGGGTTAGCTTGGATTATTGGCCACCTTAGATTAGGACTGAGCCAATAAATATGGCCAGGTAAGTGAGATTGATGGAAGGGATATGCCATTAACTCGGCAAGAATGCATTTGAGTCGAGTAGCTTTCAATTAAAAATCAGTCAATCGTATCTGCCAAACTTACCTTAGACACCAAATTGTTGAGCTAGAACCAATCGGATTAGCCTACAATCTAGACTCTAACCACTGAGCCTATTAGATCTTAGCTTGATCGATCACTCATGTGATTCGATCTTGACCCAGACTTAATCCTATTAAGTTGGTCAATTTAAGCACTCTTAATCCTATCTAACCAACTCTTGATTCGGTTTGATCAACCGCTTAGATCTAATTGAGCTACCCAAGCCTGAATCCAATTTTATGAATATGTCTTAAATCTAAAAATTCTTAATTTTTAGACTTAACATATTTCATAATCTTAATTCTCAATTAAGTTTAGTATTCACAAACAAAATATGTAAATAAAATCCTAGGATTTCAGGATTTAGGATTTTGCAGAAAATAAGTTTTTAGGTTTCTGATTAAGGACGAATGTGCAGCACCCCTACACATCATAAGAACAATCTACCGAATGGAAGGAGAGGGCATTTAAATCCTACTTTATTCTTATGATTAGACAAGGGGAATGCCTTAATTAAAAATATGAAAACTATAAAACTAGTTAGATCTACATCATATATCATATATGAAAAATTAATCTAATATAAACATATTTTGCATACATCTCCTGTATCATATCATACATATTTTCAAATCTAAATTATCTTATAATCATCTAAAAAATTAGATTTAAATTGATCATATCAAAATAAATTCTATTCTAGATAATTATGTAGAACTATTCTACAACTAGTCTAAACATGCATTCATCATATCTCATATGAACTAAAAATTAAATAATTTTATTTTTTATTTTTTAGATCTTATTATAATATTTATAACATCAAAAAATAGTAAGTAAATAGATCTAAAAATTATAACTTAATCAAATTAAATTATGATCATGCAAGGCTATACATAGAATAATTCTATTTTACAACTAGTCATGCATCTTGTACAACTTAGATCTAAATTACTTAATTTTTAATTTTTTTAATTTTAGATCTAATCACATCTTATGTGAAATTTGAAATCATCTAATTATTGAATTAAAAATAAATTAAAATTAGATCTAAATTATTTATGTGAACCTAGCTTTAATATTAGTTGAAGGAAAGATCCTATTTTCTGGATCAGGTTCGTTCAGATCTGATTTCACCAAGAAAAATATTTCAAAGATTTTTTTCTTAGATCTAAATCAAATATAATACTTTTCAAATTTGAGTTTATGAATCTAAAATAAAATAAATTAAATCAAATTTAATTTATACCTTATTCTTGGATAATCTTAATACCCTATGATGATCCTGCTGATTTACTGAGGTTTTGGATGTAGCCACGCAATCGCCTAGCCTCTATCAGTATCCACTCGGGCAAGATCTGAAAATCTTCTCCTTCTTAATCTTTTCTCCAAAGATTATATCTAGATCTTATCTTGAAGATCTTCACAATAATTTTTGAAGATCCAATGTCGTCTCTTGCAGCAGTGCTGCCTTTTTCCTTTCTTATCGCCTTTCTCTTGCCTGGATTGCACCAAACTTGAGCCCAAAGCCTCTTAAGCATGGAGAGGAGAGAGAGGATCAAAGGTAGGCATGGAGGAGAGGGGAGAAGGCTATGTGGCATGGGCAAGGGGAGAGCTCTTCCAAACCTAGGCACAGACTGGGTTTATATTAGACCCTGCTGTGCCATGCAGTGCCACATTATCACGACCAATCACGTCTCTACATGCAATCAAATCTAAATCTGATTGATGGAATGACATCATCTGATCTAATCAGATGAAAGCCCCTCTCCAACACCCTTAGGTGGCACCAAGATTGGTCAAAGTAGAGTCCTTTGACGCCACCTAGTTTTATTCCAAGAAGCAACCTAGAGTCCTATCTGTATGGAACTCTAGGCATCCCTATCCTTGGTCGCATGCCTCCCCAGGGGACAAGCCCCTATTTGCACTTTCTAGCAAGGGGACAAGCCCCTATTTGCTCTCTTATGGGTGCATGACATATGGACAGATGTCCAAGTATCAAGGGTCAACGTTTGACCAAAGTGAAAAGACAAAAATTAGCAGATGATGAAAAATGATAGGTATTATCTCAAATTTGTCTCATAAATTAAGATAACTTTTTTTTGATCTAGACAAGCTCCAGTCAAACCAAGTAAAGGTACCTGAGTTAGCCTAAACATATTTGGCTCAGTCGAGACAACTTTTGATGATTGTTGAAGGAGAACATTAGGCTCAATCGTGTGCTAGTATAATTTTCTTGAACCTAATTGAATCTAATTCAAATCAATTGAATTGAGTTAGTCCAATTAATGATATCTAGATCTAAATCCTTATTTATGTGATCCAGTTAGGTTCAGTTTCATATGAAAATGAGATATATCACGATCTCTATCATCGACATCATCGAAACCCCTTCCGATGGATCAAAACTTTTTTGATTCAGACAACTAGATGATCGATCATCCAAATCATTCTAATTGCTCTCAAAATCCACTAGTGACACCTAATAGTATATGGTGGTAACCCATCAGAACTGAACATGAACCTCTTAATGCAGTTACCTATGTGATTAAGTTTCTTTATCTTGAGCCCCGATTGGATTAGGGTTAAGGTGAACTCGTCAAATCCTAATATCCGTCATATGATTAATCATTCGATTCAAGTCCAATATGAAAACCTTAATAGAAAATCTTTCTATTATTTCACTCTACCATGGCCATGGGCTTATGGATTTGATTCTCGTGATCATCATAGGACTGTTCCTCATCTACCGAGGTAGATAGATTTTCTCTTGGTGTAATCCAATTCCTATAATGAACATGCTATAGCCAACATACACCTCAGGATTTTGAATGGCTAGGAGATCGAGTCATGGTGTAGTCAAACTATAACACCCTCAAGGTGAACTGTTGATGCACCTCAGATCAAAGAATCAAACAAACCACTGTAGTTTCGAGCTAGTCATCGATGAGAAGGTAGACTTCCTAATGACTGCTTGAGGTGGTCATGCTCAGTGCCCTCATTCTCTAATGAGTACCTATACTTTTTCTCAGGTATCTCTGCACCATAGACTCAAGACTCATCTACTATAAAGAAGCGATTGTACACCAATCTTTTGAAAGGAATATGCCCTCAAGCCAATCAATTTTTGGGCTATTCTTTGTCTTCCAAACTCATGTAATGATATTTTAAAATAAATAAAGGCATTATTTCACCATATGAAGTGTCTTATTATTTATTTAAGATTATGATGAACCCGATAAATTAAGGCTATGGTTTTAGAATTATGATGAGATCATACTAGTGAGATCTAAAATCTTAAAATCCTAATTTAAACATTCTTGATCGATGGAACATTGAGTTGGGGATTAATATTTTCGGTAAGACTAGCACATCTTTTGTATGCTCAATTGAGAGGGTGATTGATCTCACAATCATTTGTGTATGACACTAATACAAAGATGTGGGTGCTCATTAGAGAATGAGTTCATTGAATTGATCCAAGTTAAGAATATCTAATGGAGTCTTATCTACATGTTAATAGATGGTTCTTATAGTGGAATTGTGCATATAATCCTATGACCTAAAACTATCATAGAATCTTATATATATGAATCCATATTTTGGTTCATACTCATTCATGACTCAGTCATGTACGGGATGATCTGGATATGGTAGATTATATATGAAGGTTGTGAGTAGGTTAACATGAAATCGATCACTCCTGGTAAGAGGAAATAGCATCCTACCTGCTTCAAACAAATGATGATTCAGGAAGACTTTGATCAAAGCATGATGAAAATTAGAAATGATTTCTAATATTTCATTAAATGAATCATCATCATAAGATTGAAAGAGTAATAAATATGATATTGGGATTGACATATTTCCATACCCAAAGTCATATTTAGGATGCACGAAGATCGAAGGATCTAGTTGCATAGTAAATTTCTATTAAAGGGTATTTTTGGTATTTTCATCAAAATTTCATATCTTTCAAAAAATCATGATACGTTGCTAGACGTCAATCATGTCTTGTGAGTTTGATCAAATTAAAATTTTAATTTAATCATTAAATTAGAAAGTATTCTAAATTAAGTCAAATTGGGTTGGCTAGTTTTGACCTAAATCGGTTTGGATGAGTTCTAACCAGATTAGGTCAAATTACACCCAGACCCACTGCTGGTTAGATGTGAAATCCAATGGATCACACATAAAGAGAATTGATTAAAGGATCTAATTGGATTAGACCATGTTTGCAAGATAAATATGCTAGCACATGTAGCAAACCCTAGCACCTAGATTCGAATTGGATTCGAATCGGCTTCCGATTTAGGCTAATTAAGGTCCAATTTGAGCCAAATAGGATTTGGTCTTGAATTGGATTAACCTAGACTGATTGGGCTTTAGTTGGGGCACCACATACCAGAATCCCATGCACCAAGAGTCTCTCTCTTGCGCATGGGAACTCTTTCTTGTGCAAAGAGTTTTTGGCGCATGGGATTTAGTTGGCGCCTACCTTCTTTGACTTTTTCTATTTTTATGTCGCGTAAATTTTTCAAATGGGCATGGACATCCGATATGGAGCACAGAAGAGTCCTTCTGTAGATTAAATACTCCATTATTTTTTTTGAGAAGAGACTCTTTGTCGCCTAGGAATCCTTGCCACCCAAGACTCCTTGCTGCCCTCTCATCCTTGACACCTCTTGGACCAAGTCAAAGTCCCTTGGGACTTTGACTATTCAAAGATCATTTTCACATCATCTTTGCTGAATGGGCATCCCAGTTCAAGGCCATTGGATGGCCTTCTTATCTGATCTAATGGTTATATCAGGGTGGCGCCAAAAATGAAAGCTTGCGACTCTTCGTAAATAACTTACGTAGAATTAGTCCAAGAGTCCTTCTGCTTTAAGGCACCTCTTGGACTAAGTCTACATAAAGTTATTATTTGATTAGAAGTGAGATAGGCTGAAGGGACATGAGATATTTATATGGAAAGGGTGTGAGAAAATGAGTTGGCACCCCTACGTACATTATAAATAAGGGTGCGCACCAAGAGTCTGGGAGGGTGAAAAAATTATTTTTCTTTTTTACAAGTGTTTTCTATCATCCAATTTTTTTCCTTCCCTTCTCTTGTTCAGATCTTGTCCTTATAAGGATTAGAAGTCATCTTAAGACAAAGAGATTAGGAAGAAAAATTAAGAAGATAAGAAAAAAGAAAGATAGGTAAGGAGAGGCAAGGAAGGTGACATAAAGGCTAAGAAAGGTCTTGCCCTTTTAATTAAAGTTCTTATTATTAAAATTTTAATTATATAAATCAGAGGTGTACTAGGTGTCTTGATCAAGTCTCTGTGTGGATCAACGTTGGAGGGTGAACATGTGGGCACCACGGTGGAACCCCTGACGGACTGCTGCCGGCAACTAGGGATCAATTTAGGCTTTAGCGATAAGAGGTATGTTCTAATACTTTCTTTTATATTACAAATGCTTGTTATATGATTTAATTGCTAATAAGGTGGTCCTAGGGTTTGGGTTTGATTTGTATGATTTTATAATTTTGCTTTGAAATCCATGCTTCCACCCTATGTACACCAATTCCTATCAGTGGTATCAGAGCAAGCCTTATTAGGTTAAATCATATAATGCTTTGCTTATAATATAATGGCACAAATAAAAAGTATGATATAATTTTTATTAGCATATTATTTATATGATGAGATCATATTTTTATTTATCATAATAAGATTATGATGTATATATATTATTCTATAAAGGTTGCCCTGATATAGTGGAAAGTATCCACTATGTAATGATGGTTGTCTTAGAATAATTATACATGTTAATATATATTTTTTCATAATTGATTCTTTTATGCATTTAGTTTGATTTAAAATGTGCATCAAAACTATTTAAATCTCTCTTTAAAATTATATTAAGTTGTAATATAATTAACCTATAGCTGAATCAGTTGGGATGTCTAATTGATCAATCGATGTCTAGGATAAATGCTTCATGATTGGTAAAGAGAACGTGATTTTTTAATTAGTTTCATTGTCTGACCTGGCCAATTTATTGGTGTCTAAGGAAAGCAACGGAGGAACTCCCACTTCTCTCCCACTTACCTGGCTGATTCAATTAATTTAATTCTAGATTGAAATGCTTAGTATTATATTCACTACATTAAGGCCTTCCTTCATACTAGGTTCTTATTATATCCAAAACCATATTAGTTTTGTTGTGTAACCACAAGATCTATCATGGAGAATGATGTAATATTAATCTAGTGCATTGAGATGCTTACAGCATTTTGAATATACTGCTTTGTTGTGTAACCACAAAAGTAGTTATATTTCATTTTGACTGTATAGAAATGAAGGATTCTATTTAAACTAAAACATTAAAGTTTGTTGTGCTAACATAAGGCTATTAATATTTTAGAGATAAAATTTTTTTTTGAGAGTTGCATAAAATGCAATTGGAAAGAGTTTCCTACCTTTGAACTTATAATAGGTTTGTTGTGCAACCACAAGATCTTTTATAAGGAATTAGGGTCTTATTCTCACTAAGAAAATCAATTAGAGGGTTATGATTTTTTGATTAGTGGGAGACATAATTAAATTAAAATCCTAATTTAATTATGTTTGTCATCATGAGTTGTTTGCTTATGTATTGTTCTTTATTATGTTGATTAAATGGCTTCTTCACTTTCATTGCATTCAATTTTGGATCAAATAAATTGACTGGTCAAAATTATGTGGACTGGCTGAGAAACCTAAACATAGTACTCAGTCAAGAAAAACTCTTCTATATTCTTGATGCCCCTGATCCTAAACCATTAGGAAAAGATGCCATAGATGAAGATAAGTCCACATACAAGATGTGGCAAAATGATTTTCTTACTGTCAAATGCATCATACTTGCCTCTATGAGTAATGAATTACAGAGGCAGCATGATGGCATGGACACTCAGTCCATATTGCTCAATCTAAAAGAACTTTATGGAGAGCATAGTAGAACTGCTAGATATGAGATATCTAAGCAATTATTCTATGCAAGAATGATAGAAGGAACATTCATACAAAATCATATTTTGATGGTAATTGACCTAATCACTCAATTAAGTCAATTAGGTTTTGTTATGGATGGAGAGTTAAGTCAGGATTTGATCCTGCAATCACTTTCTGAATCATTTTTTAGTTTATCATAAACTATCATATGAATAAATTGAATTCTTCCTTATCTGAGCTGTTAAATATGCTCAAGAAAGCAGAAAGCCATATCAAGAAGGATAAGGCTCCTCTTCTTCTTGTGGATGGGATCTCCAAGAAGAAGGCAGGCAAAAAGGATTCAAAGAAAAGGTTGAACCCTAAAGGTGGTATAAATAACAAGAAAAAGGAAAAGAAGGTCTTCGAACAGACGACCTATTTTCACTGCAGCAAAATAGATCATTGGAAGAGAAATTGCAAGGCTTACCTTGCAATCGTGAAGTCTGGTGTAAATAATGCACCAAAAGATATGTATGAGATACATACTATATTATCAATAAATTCTTTCATTTCAAATTCTTAGGTATTAGATACCGACTGTGATTTTCATATATGCAAATCTTTGCAGGAGCTGTAGAAAATTAAGAGTTTGAAGAAAGATGACTTCAAGCTCTATGGCGCTGGAGGAGAATCTATCCAAGCAGAAGCTGTAGGGACAAATATATTGAAGTTATCTTATAGAAAGATCTTAGAGCTTACAAATTGATATTATATGTCTAAGATCATTAGAAATATTATATCTATACCCTTGTTATTAAAATAAGATTATAGTCTTAATATAATGAGCGAAGGTTGCTCAATCAAATATTCTAATGAAAATATTTATTTTGGCATATTTAGCAATAGTTTGTTGACTCTATGTTTGGAATACAATATATTTCATATTGATGAAAATAGAAAACGTAAGAGAGATGACATAAATAATACTTTACTTTGGCATTATCGATTAGGTCATATTAGTGAGGCTAGGATTAACAAGTTATACAAAGAAAAGTTCTTTGATCCTTTTGATTATGAATCA
>QRFJ01004395.1:0-20604 GCA_006176705.1 Cocos nucifera | reverse complement strand
ATGAGAATGCCAAGATTACAAAGAACGTACTAAGAAATGGCATATAAGCATATCGTAAAAAGAGAATTCCATGAAGGACAGCAAGTTCTATTGTACAGTTCACGGCTACATTTGTTTTCAGGAAAGCTAAAATCAAGATGGACAGGTCCTTATACAATTACTAAGGTATTTCCATATGGAGCAGTAGAGATCTTTGATGAATCAAAAGGTACTTTCAAGGTAAATGGTCACAGGCTGAAAAATTATATTAATGAAAGTTTTGAAAAGGAGAAGGAAGCATTTTAATTACAAGATCCACTTTAGAACTCAAAGAAAGTCAAGCTGAAGACTATAAATCAGAACTACTAGATAGGTTGTTTCTTTTCTTTTTAGTTTTGATCATTTTTCTTTTCTTTTATTTTTTTTAGTAATTTGTTGTTGCTCTTTTACTGCTCTGGTGTGTATTTTCAATTTTGCAGAAAAATCATTGAGAAATCAAGCAAAATTTCAAAGCTTCAAAGAATCAGATTGAACCAAATCAGGTGTATTCTTTCCTATCCTTTATTACATCCTTTATTTTTCTTTCTCCTTTAAGACAACATAGAACAAGTTAAAGTTAAAAAAAAAAAAAAAACCATGTGTCAAGAAGAAAATCTTGAGCAAGATAAATGGATAAGTGATAAAAGATAGAATTATTTGCTAATGAATGTAATGAGTTAAAGAAGTAGATTAGTTGGTCAACTTTTAGCAGCCTACTTAGGTCATTAAAAGATTATTAGCACTTTTTATTGCACATGCACACTAACAAGGCAAAGTAGGTATTGATTATAAGATCAACTGAGGATTCAATTATCACTGAAAATTGATAATTAATATACATTCTAATCAAAAAAACTTGAATTTAAGGAAAGAGCTACCTGCCTATAAATAAAGTGCAAAAGACAGAGTATATGTGGATTGCCCAAAGCCTAGTAACTGGGTCTCTGCACCTAGGTCAAGTGTGAAAATTCACGTAAAACGGTGAAGAAAAGGCCAGGATGCTCAGCACAGTAAAAAAAAAAAAAAAAAAAAAGAAGGCAGTGTGAAAGCTACCTTAATTCATGAGTATAAAATTGAGAATGTATAGAAAATTGACCAAAATAGGTGATAAGAGAGGATACTTTTATTCTTTTAATTTAATACTGAAATGCTAAAGTTAGTCATCACGAACATAAGTGCTATAGATCTTTGATGTACTCTAAGAAAGTTTTTAATTGTATTGACTGAAAAATTTGCTTCTGAAGCTCAATGCTTAGTTAGCAGTATTTTCTAAACTTTTTGACCTTTAATCCTAGATTTTATCTTTGTGATGGATAATCTTATTGAAATATGGTATTAAATAAAATATTGCTAAGGGACTAGCAATGACTAAGTTGGGGGGTGTGATAAGTGGTAAAAATATACTAATAAAAGTATTAAATTATAAAATAAATTAATCTATTTTATTAAAAATTAATACTTTTATTAATCTTATGTAGGAAAGAAGGCTACCAATGTGAAGATCTCATTTTTCTAGTTCAGATGAAAAAAATTTCAGGTAAAATGGACTTCAAACGAGCCCAGAATTGAATTTCAAAAAAAAAAAAAAAAACCGCCGATGCAACGCTGACGTCAGCATTTTTCGCGGCGCATGATGGACCATCGGAAGGGTATTTTGGGAATTTCATAGCAAGAGGCGCGCGCTGATTGGCTGAAGAACGCGGCGGTCCATGCAACACCGGGCAAGTGCACGGTCACGGAGGGTAATTTGGGAATTTTGGTTGATCTAATGGGCTGTTTTCACTGAAGCTTGATCGGATGGACGAAAAGAAGGCACTGATGGACGGCATCCGCAGCTCCCGATCGAGATCCAACAGCTGAGATTCATCCCGATGTTAAACTATAGATATGAAGCATTCTTTCAACACGATCGGACGGCCCAGATTCGATCCAATGGATGATCCAATGGCTGATAATAAATCCAACTTGATCTGGGTTATTTTAAGGGCTTTTTGAGTGGTTTTTGGACCGTTTGATCAAGATCTAATGGGCAGAATTACCCAGATCTTAATTTGAGTTGATTTAGGAGTCCTAAACCTAATTTTTGATGGATTTTGGGAGAAATAAAACTCTTTACCTATAAAAGAACCTAGTGTTGTCGTGAGAAAAAAAAATTAGAGAGAGAGACGGGGAATCAGAAAGAAAATTAGAGAGAGAGAGACAAAGAGAGAGACGGGGAGAAAAAGAGAGAGAGAGAAAGAAAGAGGAGAGAGATAAAAAAAAGAAGAAAAAGTGATTTGTGAGAAAATCAAAAAGGATTTTTGATTTTTCTTCGACGATCAAGATATCGATCAAGGAGCCTCTTCTTTTTCGCCAAGTTCTCCACATCAAGAGTAGCAGACAATCAATTTCAGCAATCAAACAGTTTAATTTTTCTACGCTTTTTATTTTATTTACTGTTTTTGAATTTGTTATCATGAACTAAATTTTATTTTACTAAGGCTAAGGTGTAGCCACTCTTTTGATGCAATATTCAGTATGACTTATTTTTAAATTTTATTCATGAGGAGTATATAAATCTGATCTTAATGCTTTTAGATTACTGGCCATCTTCTAATTGATCTGATGAACATAGATGTTACGGATCAAGTACATCTATGTTAATGCTTCTTGATTATATACCTTGTATTATGAATCAAATTAGAATTCATATACATGCGAAAATTTTAGTGCGCTTTGGACGCAGCGTATTTTAATTAGAGGGTTTCACAAAACCTAATGCATTAATATTTATTTTAATTATACCTGGACCAAAGGGTAATTAATAAATATTAATAGTTTTTGCCATGCCTGGACCAAAGGGTAGTGAATAAATTAGGAGACTCCACCGTCACATGAAATAAAATTAATCTAAAAATCTGAATATTGTATTGACTGAGTTGGTGAACTGATTGCCTTAGTAATCCATTGCTCTTGAATTTAAAATCCTAATAATTTACACTCTCTCTATTTAATTAAAAACTTTTAATTATTTTTTTAATTTTTTTTAATTTTTTATTCTCATAAATCGATCTTCTAACTAAAGCATAGGAAAGAGCTTTTCAGTACTTATTTTTCAATCCTCTAGGGACGATACTCTACTCATTCACTTTATTATTTGATCGACTGGTGCACTTGCCATAGCTATAAATTAGCACGCATCAAGTTTTTAGAGAGAGAGAAAGAAAGAGGAGAGAGATAAAAAAAAGAAGAAGAAAAGTGATTTGTGAGAAAATCAAAAAGAATTTTTGATTTTTCTTCGACGATCAAGACATCGATCAAGGAGCCCGATCAAGGAGCCTCTTCTTCTTCGCCAAGTTCTCCACATCAAGAGTAGCAGACAATCAATTTCAGCAATCAAATAGTCTAATTCTTCTATGCTTTTTTTTTTATTTGCTATTTTTGAATTTGTTATCATGAACTAAATTTTATTTTACTAAGGCTAAGGTGTAGCCACTCTTTTGATGCAATATTCAGTATGACTTATTTTTAAATTTTATTCATGAGGAGTATATAAATCTGATCTTAATGCTTTTAGATTACTGGCCATCTTCTAATTGATCTGATGAACATAGATGTTACGGACCAAGTACATCTATGTTAATGCTTCTTGATTATATACCTTGTATTATGAATCAAATTAGAATTCATATACATATGGAAATTTTAGTGCGCTTTGGACACAGCATATTTTAATTAGAGGGTTTCACAAAACCTAATGCATTAATATTTATTTAAATTACACCTGGACCAAAGGGTAATTAATAAATATTAATAGTTTTGCTATGCTTGGATCAAAGGGTAGTGAATAAATTAGGAGACTCCACCGTCACATGAAATAAAATTAATCTAAAAATCTGAATATTGTATTGACTGAGTTGGTGAATCGATTGCCTTAGTAATCCATTGCTCTTGAATTTAAAACCCTAATAATTTACACTCTCTCTATTTAATTAAAAACTTTTAATTATTTTTTTTATTTTTTTTTTAATTTCTTATTCTCATAAATCGATCTTCTAAATAAAGCATAGGAAAGAGCTTTTCAGTACTTATTTTTCAATCCTCTAGGGATGATACTCTACTCATTCACTTTATTACTTGATCGACTGGTGCACTTGCTATAGCTATAAATTAGCACGCATCACCTAATCTTAAGTATTTTAAGATATGGGGTTGTCCAGCATATGTCAAAAAAAATTTTGGATATAAGCTTGATGCTAGATCAGACAGATGTCTATTTATCGGATATTATAGAAATAGCATAGGATATTTATTCTACCATCCTACTGAACAAAAGATATTTGTAAGTAGGCATGCCACTTTCATGAAAAAAGAATTTATCCTAGAAAAAGGCAATGGCAAAGAAATATTGAACTTAGTGAAGTTCAAAAAAAATAAATAGAAATTTCTCAATCAAATAATCACAAAAATATGAAAGAACTAGAACACATAACTCCTATCCATAGGTCTGAAAGAGTGCGATATACACCTATGAGGTACGGGTTGATTATTGAGAACAATGAAGCCCAAGTCATTGAGAATGACGAACCTCTGACCTATACGGAAAGCAATCAAAGAGTAAGGAACTTTGACAAATGGCTTGGCTGCCATGCAATCCGAAATGGAATCGATGCACACCAACAAAGTATGGAACTTTGGTGGATGCACCAGAGGATATAAATCCTATTGGATGCAAATGGATTTTTAAGAAAAAGATTGGAGCAGATGGTCAAATTGAAACTCTATAAGGCCAGATTGGTGGCTAAGGATTTTAGGCAAAAATAGGGGATTGATTATGATGAAACATTTTCACCTATTGCCATGCTCAAATCTATTCAGATTATGCTTGCCATAGCAGCATACCACGATTATGAAATATGGCAAATGGATGTGAAGACCGCCTTCCTTAATGGTTTCCTTGAGGAGGAGGTCTATATGTCACAGCTAGAGGGATTTGAGTCAAATGAGAGACCAAATCAGGTATGCAAGCTTAAGAGATCCATTTATGGATTAAAGCAAGCATCAAGGAGTTGGAACATCCATTTTGATGTAACAGTAAAAGAGTTTGGTTTTATCAAGAATGTGGATGAACCATATGTGTACAAAAAAACTAGTGGAGAACCATAGTCTTCTTGGTTCTGTATGTAGATGACATACTCCTCATTGGGAATGATATCCCAATGTTGCAATCAGTCAAATTATGGCTATCAAATAAGTTTTTCATGAAAGATTTGGGAGAAGCATCCTATATACTAGGAATAAAGATCTATAGAGATAGATCTAAGAGGATGCTAGGCTTGTCCCAATCTAGGTACATTGACTTAATACTGAAAAGATTTAGTATGGATGAGAGTAAAAGAGGTTACTTACCCATGAGTCAAGGCATACATCTCTTTAAAAAGATGTCTCCAAAGACACCTGAAGAGAGAAATAGAATGAGTTCTATTCCTTATGCTTTGACTGTTGGATCAATAATGTATGCCATGTTATGTACAAGGCCTGATGTTGCTTATGCCTTAGGCATTGCAAGTAGATTTCAAGCTGATCCAGGAGAGGATCATTGGAAAGCTGTGAAAAATATTCTTAAGTACTTAAGAAGGACTAAAGATATTTTTCTAGTATATGATGGTTCTGATCTTAAATTAGAAGCATATTCTGACTCTAGTTTTCAATCAGACTCAGATGATAGCAAATCCATTTTAGGATATGTCTTTACTCTGAATAGTGCAACAGTGAGTTGGAAGAGTTCTAAGCAGCCAATTATAGCTGATTCAACTATTAAGGCAGAATATATAGCTGTAAGTGAAGCCGCCAAGGAAGCTGTCTGGATGAAGAAGTTCATCACTGAATTGGATATTATTCCTAAAATTAAGAATCCAGTTCTACTTTACTATAACAATACTAGAGCTATTGCTCAAGCAAAGAAACCTAGGTCTCATCATAAATCCAAATACATTCTGAGATGCTTCCATCTCGTTCGTGAAATTATTGAAAGATAAGATGTAGTCATAGAACGAGTTGACACAAAAAACAACATAGCAGACCCATTCACTAAGGCTTTACCACTGTAATTGTTTGATCGTCATCTTAATTATATGGGATTAAAATTTAAGGGTGATTGGCTTTAGTGCAAGTGGGAGATTGAAAGGAATATGCCCTCAAGCCAATCAATTTTTGGACTATTCTTTATCTTCCAAACTCATGTAATGACATTTTAAAATAAATAAAGGCATTATTTCATTATATACAGTGTCTTATTATTTATTTAAGATTATAATGAACCCCATAAACTAAGACTACGATTTTAGGATTATGATGAGATCATACCAGTGAGATCTAAAACCTTAAAACCCTAATTTAAATATTTCTTATCGATGGAACATTGAGTTGGAGATCAATATTTTTGATAAGACTAGCACATCTTTTGTATGCTCAATTGAGAGGGTGATTGATCTCACAATCACTTATGTATGACACTAATACAAAGATATGGATGCTCATTAGAGATTGAGTTCACTGAATTGATCCAAGTTGAGAATATCTAATGGAGTCTTATCTACATGTCAATAGATGGTTCCGTAGTAGAATTGTGCATATAATCCTTTGATCTGAAACTACCATAGAATCTTATATATATGAATCTATATTTTGGTTCATACTCATTCATGACTCAGTTATGTATGGGATGATCTGGATATGGTAGATTATATATGAAGGTTGTGAGTAGGTTAACATGGAATCGATCACTCTTGGTAAGAGGAAATAGCATCCTACCTGATTCAAACAAATGATGATTCAAGAAGACTTTGATCAAAGCATGATGAAAATTAGAAATGGTTTCTAATATTTCATTAAATGAATCATTATCATATGATTGAAAGAGTAATAAATATGATATTGGGATTGACATATTTCCATACCCAGAGTCATATTCAGGATGCAGGGAGATCGAAGGATCTAGTTGCATAGTAAATTTTCATTGAAGGATATTTTTAGTATTTTTATCAAACTTTCACATCTTCTGGGAAGTTACGATATGTTGCTAGACATCAATCATGTCTTGTGAATTTAATCAAATTAAAATTTTAATTTGACCATTAAATTAGAAAGTGTTCTAAATTAAGTCAAATTGGGTTGGCTAGTTTTGACCTAAATTGGTTTGGATGAGTTTTAACTAGATTAGGTCAAATCACACCCAGACCCACTACTGGTTAGATGTGGAACCCAATGGGTCACACACAAAGAGAATTGATTAAAGGGTCTAATTGGATTAGACCATGTTTGCAAGATGAACATGCTAGCACATGTAGCAAACCCTAGCACCTAGATTCGAATTCGATTCGAATCGGCTTTCGATTTGGGCTAATTAAGGTCCGATTTGAGCCAAATAAGATTTGGTCTTGAATTGGATTAACCTAGACTGATTGGGCTTCAGTTGGGGCACCACATACCGAAATCCCATGCACCAGAGAGTCTCTCTCTTGCGCATGGGAAGTCTTTCTTGTGCAAAGAGTTTTTGGCGCATGGGATTTAGTTGGCGCCCACCTTCTTTGACTTTTCCTATTTTTATGTCGTGTAAATTTTTTAAATGGGTATGGACATCAGATATGGGGTGCAGAATAGTCCTTCTGTAGATTAAATACTTCATTATTTTTTTTGAGAAGAGACTCTTTGTCGCCCAAGAATCCTTGCCACCCAAGACTCCTTGCCAACCTCTCATCCTGACGCCTCTTGGACCAAGTCAAAGTCCCTTGGGATTTTGACTATTCAAAGATCATTTCCACACCATCTTTGCTGAATGGGCATTCCACTTTAAGGCTATTGGATGGCCTTTTTATTTGATCTAATGGTTATATTAGGATGGCGCCAAAAATGAAAGCTTGCGACTCTTCGTAAATAACTTACGTAGAATTAGTCCAAGAGTCCTTCTAGTTTAAGGCACCTCTTGGACTAAGTCTACATGATGTTATTATTTGATTAGGTGTGAGATAAGCTGAAGGTACATGAGATATTTATATGGAAAGGGTGCGAGAAAATGAATTGGCACCCCTACGTACATTATAAATAAGGGTGTGCACCAAGAGTCCGGGAGGGTGAAAAAATTATTTTTCTTTCTTACAAGTATTTTCTATTGTCCAATTTTTTTATTCCCTTATCTTGTCTAGATCTTGTCCTTATAAGGATTAGAAGTCATCTTCAGACAAAGAGATTAGGAAGAAAAATTAAGAAGACAAGGAAAAAGAAAGATAGGTAAGGAGAGGCAAGGAAGGTGACATAAAGGCTAAGGAAGGTCTTGCCCTTTTAATTAAAGTTCTTATTATTAGAATTTTAATTATATAAATCAGAGGTGCTGGTGTCTTGATCAAGTCTCTGTGTAGATCAACGTTGGAGGGTGAACATGTGGGCACCTGGTGGAGCCCCTGACGAACTGCTACCGATAATTAGGGATAATTTAGGGTTTAGCGATAAGAGGTATGTTCTAATACTTTCTTTTATATTGTAAATACATGTTATATGATTTAATTACTAATAAGGTGGTCTTAGGGTTCGTGTTTGATTTGTATGATTTCATAATTTTACTTTGAAATCCATGCTATCGCCCTGTACACCAATCCTATCACCTTCCGAATCAGTCACCATCCTCATGATGATCCTATGGTCAGGAGCATTTTATGAGTTAATAATGAAAATTCATGTCTTAAATTCTCAACTCTTGAAAATAAGAATTATCATTGCCATTAACTCAAGGGATGTATTGTAGATACTAAATGCATATTATGATAGAAAATAACCTATTTTATTATTTATAGTCAAAATTATAATTTTGCCCTTAGAAGTGCATAATAAATGTCAGCCAATTCTAGCTTCTAGGGCACACATATCTAACACTATCGACTAATTAAAGAGTAATAGTGGTAGGCTTTGGTTCTCCTAGACCCAGCTTCCTAAAAATAGAAAAAGGCATGAGATTAATACTTGCTCCTAAATCATATAAAACTTTATCAAAACTACAATCACCAATAATGCAAGAGATAGTAAAACTCCCTAGATCTTTTAGTTTTTATGATAATTTATTTTGAAGTATTGTTGAGCATTCTTCATTCAAATTTATTCTCTCATGCTCCTTCAGCATTTTCTTATTTGTTAGAATTTTTTTGAGAAACTTGGCATATCTGAGAATTTGAGTGATAACATCTACAAAAGGAATATTAATATATAAATTCTTTAAAATTTAAAAAAAATTAGAAAATTTCTTATTTGGATGCTGTATTTGTCTCTCTAGGAATGGTAGTGGTGGCACGTAGGGCTTCACATTTGGATCGACAAACTGTATACCTGGAGACCATCCATCTGCTGGTTGTTTTGGTGACTGATGAATTTTAGTTGATGATTTCTTATTTGTAGTTGGCTCTTCAGTCTCTTTCTTTTAATGTGGCTCCTCCAGCTTTTTACCACTTCTTAGGGTGATAGCATTGACTTGCTCCCTTGTATTGGTCTCTGTGTTGCTAGGCAAGGATCTCTGAGGTCTCTTGAAAATTATCTTAGCCATTTGATCTATTTGCATCTCCAAGTTTCAAATTGTTGTAGCTTGGTCCTGCCTAAGCTTGGCTTTCAAATTTTTTGTAGTTGCTTCTTGGTTTTGCATGAATTTGACCATTAGCTCCTCCATGTTGGACTTTTTTTCAGGTACTTGGAACCCCGGGGGTGGCTATTGTGCTGTATTTTGATTGCTCCATAAAAAATTTGGATGCTGCCTCCACCCTTGATTATATGTGTTGGAGTAGGAATTATTTTGTTGCAGTCTGAAAAAATTACCAACATAATTATCTGTATCAGTTGCTTTAGCAAAAGGATTCCTTGTCTGGTAGTTGCTTGTATCGTGTCCTCCTCCACACAGATCACAAGTGATGCTCTGAACATGCATAGCTGTTCCCTTCAAGTTGTTGACTTTGGCTCTAAGGGCTGTAATTTCTGCTATTAAGGTTGGCACGCAATCTACTCCCTGCATAGCTGCTGATCTTTTTAGCATCATGCATTCTGTTTACCATTGATAGCTATTTGATGTCATCTCATCAATCAGATGAAAGGCTTTTTCCTTCATTTTTTGGTTAATGGTTCCTCCTGTTGCTGCATTAATCATAGAATGATTAGTAGGAGATAAACCATTATAGAAAGTTTGTACCTGAAGCCATACGGGTAGTTGATAATGTGGACATCTCCTCAACAGTTCTTTGAAATGCTCCCAAGCCTCATATAGTGTCTCCATGTCCATCTGCACAAAAGAAGTGATATCATTGCGCATCTTGGAAGTCTTGGAAGGTGAAAAATACTTGGCTAAGAATTTTTGGGCTAGGGCATCCCAAGTTATGATAAAACCTGCAGGAAGAGAATGAAGTCAACTTTTAACTTTATCCTATAAAGAGAAAGGAAATAACCTTAATCTAATAGCATCATCCGACACCCCATTAATTTTAAAAGTATCATAAAGTTCAAGAAAGTTAAAAATATGGGCATTCGGATCATCATGCACGTGTCCACTGAATTGGACAGTTGATTGAATCATCTGGATCATCATCGATTTTATTTTGAAGTTATTTGCTCGCACAGGCAGTCTCCTGATGCTTGAAGCTGCATCACCTATAGATGGTATGATGTAATCATTTAATGGATGATGTGCTTCTTGAATAGCTTCATGCTGTCCCTCGATCACCATATCCAATCCCAAATTGATGTCATTAGGATTTTTAGCTACCATGTTCCTTTCTTGTTGTAGTCTTCTGATGGTTCTTTTAATTTTTGAATCTAAAGATAGTAAGTTACTATGTCCAGTATGTGTCATGCATTGAATAAATTTAAAAATAAAGTAAGAATAAAAATTAAAAATAAAATTCTAAAGTAAAGCTAGGATCAAAATTTCAATATTGTTTTAGACATAATCTCCAGCAATAGCACCAAAAACTTGATGCATGCTAATCTATAGCTATGGAAAGTGCATCAGTCGATCAAGTAATAAAATAAGTGAGTAGAGTATTGCTCCTAGAGGATTGGAAAATAAGTACTGAAAAGCTCTTTCCTATGTTTTATTTAGAAGACCGATTTATGAGAATTAAAAAATAAAGAACAAAATAAAAAAATAATTAAAAATTATAAAGAAATAGAGAGAGTATAATTATTAGAATTTTAAACTTAAGAGTAATAGGTTACTAAGGCAATCGGTTCACCAACTCAGTCAATACAATATTCAGGTTATTAGGTTAATTTTATTTCATGTGATGGTGGAGTCTCCTAGTTTATTCACTATCCTTTGGTTAGGCATAGCAAAATTATCAATATTTATTAACTACCCTTTGGTCCAAGTATAATTTAAATAAATATCGATGCAATAAGTTTTGTGAAATTCTCTAATTAAAATATGCTGCATCCAAAGCGTACTAAAATTCCCGCATGCATATGAATTCTAATTCAATTCATAATACAAGGTATATAATCAAGTAGCAATAACATACATGTACTTAGTCCGTATCATCTATATTTATCAGATCAATTAGAAGATGACCAGTAATCTAAAACTATTAAGATCAGATCTATATACTCCTCTTGAATAAAATTTAAAATTAAAAATAAATCATATTGAATATTGCATCAAAAGTGTGGCTGCACCTTAGCCTTAGTAAAAGAAAATTTAGTTCATGATAACAAGTTCAAAAATAGCAAATAAAATAAAAGGCATGAAGAAATTAGACTGTTTATTCGCTGAAATTGATTGTCCATTGCTCTTGGTGTGGAGAACTTGATGAAGAAGAAAGTCGCTTTGCGTACCGATCTTCGAAAGAAGAAATGAAGAGAAAAGAAAAATAACAAGAATAAAAACTCTTTCTCTTCTCACCCTAAACCCCCCCTCTCTCTCTATTCTCTCTATTTCTCCCTATTTTCTCTTTATTTTCAACTCTCTATTTTTGTTCTCCACATCCTCTCTTCGGCAACAGCAGGAAGCCCCCTTTAAATAGGCTAAGAGATGGATTTTTGGAAGAAATCCTAACCAAATTGGGTTTACTCTTAACATAAGTTAAATTAAAACCCTGGACAATTTTGGCCTTCGGATTAGCATCTAACGGATCAAAAACTACTTAAAAATTCTTGTTAAAAACCCAATTCATGTTGAAATTAACCTCAACCATTGGATCTTCTTGATGATTAAATTGCGACCATCGGATCGCATAGAGGAGCCTTAAGATTTCTAGTTAAAATCGATAACGCATCTCCATCGTTGGATCTCGACTGGGAGCCACATCTGTCGATTGTCAGCGCATAGATTTTTGTCATTTGATCAAATCCTAGTGAACAGCATCCTTCAGCTAATCGAAGCATACTCATCCTCATAAAATCTCCAAAATGCCCTCGTCTGGTTACTGTAGTGGTCCACCATGCGTCGCAAAAGATCTTGACGTCAACACGATGTAAGTGGGGCGTTAGTGGGCGGTTGGTCTGGTTCTAAGTGCAGTCGGGCTGGAAGGTCTACTGAGCTAGTTTTTCTAAGCCAATTTGAACCAGACCAATTGGTATTTAAAAATTAATTTATTATTATTATTATTATTAATATTTTCTTCATTTTCTTTGAAATTCAATTTCGGGCTCGTTTGAAGTCCGTTTTGCTTGAAATTTATTTCATCTAATTCAAAAAAATAAGATCTTTATATTGGTGATCTTCTATCCTATATAGAATTAATAAAAGTATCAATTTCTTAAAAATAAATTAATTTATTTTATAATTTAATATTTTTATTAGTGTATTTTTACCACTTATCAGCAGGATCCGTCAGCACATATAGGATCCATTCATGCTCCAAAATAATCTTCAACTTTTGGTACTAGCTACCAAAGTTGGATTCTACCAACTTATCATTGTCCAACAATGATCAGAGCAATAAAAAAGTGGTCATGTCTGCACAAAAAAAATCAAAATCTAATTAGTAATTGATTCATTAAACCTAAAAATTTGGACTTTAATCAAAAGGGTCTTCCACTATTTTATTCAAATTGGTAGTCTCTACCACTAATTTGAGAAATTATCCTAATTTCTTAATGGGTACTAGAATCCACATAGACTGTACACAAGCCCAACTTTGGTTAGCCCACCCATGTACATCTAAGGATAGGTTCATGAAGGAAAAACTTTGTTTTTCGGATAAGGTTCGTTCAGATCTGATTTGATCAAGAAGGATATTTCAAAATTTTTTTTCTTAGATCTAAATTAGATCTGAGACTCTTCAAATCTAATTTTATCAATCTAATAAAATAAAAATAAAAATAAATTAAATTAAATATAATTTAATTGTACCTTATTATGGGTAATCCTATTATCCTATGATGATCTTGATATTTGCTTGAGGTTTTGGATGTAGCCACGCAAGCACCTGGCCTCTACCGATATCCACTCAAGCAGAATCTAGAGATCTTGTCCTTCTTAATATATACTTTAAAGATCAGATCTAGATCTAATCTTGAAGGTCTTCAAAATACCTTTTGAAGATCGAGTGTTGTCTCTTGCAACAGTGCTGCCTTCTTCTTTCTTGTCGCCTTTCTCTTGCTTGGATCACACGAAACTCAAGCCCAAAGCTTCTTGGGCATGGAGAGGAGAGAGAGGATCTGAAGGTGGCATAGAGAGGGAGGGAGAGAAGCCTTATGGCATGGGCAAAGGGTAGAGCATCTCAATCCTAGGTGCAGATAGGGTTTATATAGATCCTGCTGCACCATGCAGTGCCATATCATCCCAGCCAATCATGGCTCTTTGTGCAATCAAATCTAAATCAGATTGGTGGGATGACATCATCTAATCTAATTAGATTAGAGTCTCTCACAAATCTCCTTAGGTGGCACCAAGACTGATCAAAGAAGACTCTTTGGCACCACCTTAGTATGAAGCAATAAGCAACTGGAGTCCCATCTGTATGGGACTCCAATCCCTATCCACTTTGGGTGCACGCCTCCCTAGGCATGCACCCCTTGCCTTTGTGCTATTTAGCAAGGGGACAAGGGTCAAAGCTCTCTCCTATGGGTGCATGACACATGGGTAGATGTCTAAGTATCAAAGGTCAACATTTGACCAAAGTCCAAAGACAAGATTTAATAAGTGACGGAAAATGGTAGGTGTTATCTCAAATTTATCTCATAAATTAAGACAACCTTTTTTTGATCTGGACAAGCTCTAGTTAGATCAAGTAAAGGTTTTTGAGTAAGCTCAAATACATTTGGCTCAGTCAAGATAACTTTTAATGATTGTTGAAGGAGAATATCAGGCTTAATCGTGTGCTAGCATGATTTTCTTGAACCTAATTGAATCTTATTCAAATCAATTGAACTAGTTTAGTCCAGTTGATGATATCCAGATATAAATCTTTGTTTGTATGACTCAGTTAGATTCAGTTTCATATGGTAATGGGATATGTCATGATCTCTATCATCGACATCATCGAAAAACCTTTCGATGGATCAAAACTTTTCTGATTTAGACAACTAGTATGATCGATCATCCAAATCATTCTAATTGCTCCCAAAATCCACCAGCGACACCTAGCAGCATATGGTGGTAACCCATCAGAACTGAAAATGAACCTCTCGGTGCAGTTACCTATGTGATTAAGTTCCTCTATCTTGAGCTCCGATCGGATTAGGGTTAAGGTGATCTCATCAAACCCTAATTTTCGTCATATGAATTAATCATTCGATTCAAGTCCAATGTGAAATTTTAATAGAAACTCTTTCTATTATTTCACTCTGCCATGGCCATGGGCTTATGGACTTGATTCTCATGATCATCATAGGGCTGCTCCTCATCTATCGAGATAGATAGATCTCTTATTGGTGCAATCTAATTCCTATAATGAACATGCTATAGCCAACATACATCTCAAGATTCTGAATAGCTAGGAGATCGAGTTATAGTATAGCCAAACTATAACACTCTCAATATGAACTGCCGATGCACCTCAAATCAAAGAACCAGACACACTACTGCAGCTTCGAGCCAGTCATTGATGAGAAGGTAGACTTTCTGATGATTGCTTGAGGTGGTCATGCTCAGTGCGCTCATTCTCTAACGAGTACTTGTACTCTTGCTCTGGTGTCTCTACACCATAGACTCAAGATACATCTATCATAAAGAAGGGATTGTACACCAACCTTCCAGATCAATCACCATTCTCATGATGATCCTACGGTCGGAGGCATTTTATGAGTTAATAATAAAAATTCATGTCTTAAATTTTCAACTCTTGAAAATATGAACTATCATTATCATTAACTCAAGGAATGTATCACAGACACTTTCAAATACACACTGTGATAGAAAATAATCCATTTTATTATTTATAGTTAAAATTATAATTTTATCCTTAGATGTGTATTACAAGTGTTAGCCAATTCTGACTTCTAGGGCATACATATCTAATAGTTCATAACCAATTATTTCTCTAAATAATTTTTAGTAATTAAATTTTGCCCCAGACCCTGATCAATTGGCTTTGGCCTTCTCAGAAAAGGATTCAGTTAGGTCCAACCATTAACATAACCATACTTGGCCCATCCAACCAATGAATGATCAGGCCCAACTTTGGTTGAACCACCTGACCACCATTTAGAAAGATATATCTAAGAGATCATATAATGAATGATAATTTCATCAGTCGATAAGCACCAAGCCTTTGGGCCTCCAATGATTATCCAACTGATGGATCCATTATCATCCACTTTAATGGGAGGCTATGATCTAGTTATCGTATAACTATTTCATTTTAGGAACCTAATAATTTTAGTGGATTTATTTATAAAAGTGAGTAGGTCAGATTAACCAGCTTGTCATGATCCTCTCACTAACTTCACCAAGTCAGCTTAAGAGAGATCATTAACAGGTTGGTCTAGAAGCATCTAAATTAGTCAAACTGATTTACCTAGCTGACATGGGTTAGCTTGAATAGTCAAGTGATCCGATCAAAACATAATCTCACCTAGAGGCCAGGTAAGTTCGATCAATGAAAGGATCTGCCAGGCTTGCATTAGACACCATAAAAAATGGTCAGGTAAGCGGGCTGCCAATTAAAAACCACTGATCTGGTTTACCTTAGATACCAACTGGTTTAATTAGTTTTAATAGATCAACCTAATAGTTTATGCTAGATCGTGTAGCCAAGAATCCAGTTCATCTTTGGTTTTGTTAAAGACATGGACTTGACCAACTACAACTATTGTAATTGATCTAGAGAATCTTTGACCTAATCTAAGACAATAATTAATTAGATTTAGTCAATTCTCTAATTAAGTCCATTCTTTAATCTAACCTTAGGTCTAATCCAATTAATGGACCTAATCCCCACTAATCCAGTTAACCTAATGTGTTATGATTTGTGTCTTAGGATCTTCAATTCATAGGATCTTCAATTCACAATCCTAGATACTAATCAATTAATTTCTTAATTCTCAATTAAGTTTTGGACTGAGGGTTGGGGTTCGATATTTCAAGAATAATTTTTATATTTGTAAAATATTTTTACAACATGGTTCTATCAACCAAATTGCATGTTTGATTCATAATCAATATGCAAGTAAAATAAACATAAAACTACTTTAGATCTAATCTAAATAGGTTCATGTAATTGAAATAGTTTCAATAATAATCAATCATAAATCATCCTAGATCAAATCTAACATATTTATGAAGATTGAAACTAGATTAAAATATTTTTAATCAGATCATAGAATCTTTTAGATCTAATCTAAAATTTTATGATCAATATTTTAGATCAACACGTACTAGGACAACCTATTCACTATAAGGGATAAACCATACAGCAGGATAACCTTATGGCAGTCCGTGCAATCTAAATTATTTTATTTTTTTAATTCTAAATTTAATAATTAAATTATAAATCTAATCTAAGAAATAATCTAAATATATACAAAAATTATGTAATAAGTGAAGGGAAAACCTATTTCCCAGGTTAGGTTCGTTCAGATCTGATTTGATCAAGAGGAATATTTCAAAAAAATTTTCTCTTAAATCTAAATTAAATCTGATAATTTTTAGATCTAATTTGATAGATCTAATAAAATAAAATAAAATTAAAATAAATTAAATTAGATTTAATTTATATCTTGTTCTTGGGTAATCTAATTACCCCCTGATGATCAAGCTGATTGCCTAAGGTTCTGGATGCAGCCACGCAATCACCTGGCCTCTATCGATATCCACTCAGATAGGATCTGGATATCTCCTTCTTCTCGATCTATCCTCCAAAGATCAAATCTAGGTCTGATCTTGAAAGTCTTCAAAATAACTTTTAAAGATTTGATGTTGTCTCTTGTAGTAGTGCTGCCTTCTTCCTTTCTTGTCGCCTTTCTCTTGCTTGGATTGCACCAAACTTGAGCCCAAAGCCTCTTGGGCATGGAGAAGAGAGAGAGAATCTGAGGAAGGAATGGAGGAGAGAGGGAGAGAGCAATGTGGTGTGGGCAAAGAGAGAAGTTCTCTAAAGCTAGGTGTAGATAGGATTTATATAGATCCTGCTGCACCATGCAGTACCACATCATCCCTTCCAATCACATCTCTTCATACAATTAGATCTAAATCTTATTGATAGGATGACATCACCTGATCCAATCAGATAAGAGCCCCTCTCCAACACCCTTAGGTGGCGCCAAGACTGGTTAAAGCAGAGTACTTTGGTGCCACCTAGTTTGATTCCAAGAAGCAACCTCGAGTCCCATCTATATGGGACTCCAGGCATCCCTATCCTTAAGCGCACGCCTCCCTAGGCATGCACCCCCTCCTTTCCTCTTTCTAGCAAGGGGACAAGCCCCTATCTGCTCTTCTATGAGTGCATGACATATGGGCAGATGTCCAAGTGTCAAAAGTCAATGTTTGACCAAAGTCAAAAGACAAAAATTAGTAGGTGATGGAAAATGGCAGGTGTTGTCTCAAATTTATCTCATAAATTAAGACAATCTTTTTCTGACCTAGACAAGCTCCAATCAGACTAAGTAAAGATACTTGAGTGGGCACAAATACATTTGGCTTAGTCGAGACAACATTTAATGTTGTAGAAGGAGAACATTAGGCTCAATCGTGTGCTAGCACGATTTCTTTGAACCTAATTAAATCTAATTCAAATCAATTGAACTGGATTAGTCCAATTGATGATATCCAAATCTAAACCCTTATTTGTGTGATCCAGTTAGATTTAGTTCTATATGGTAATGGGATATGTCGTGATCTCTATCATCGACATCATCAAAACACCTTTCGATGGATCAGAACTTTTCTGATTCAGATAACTAGAATGATCGATCATCCAAATCATTCTAATTGCTCCCAAAATCCATCAGTGACACCTAGCAGTATATGGTGGCAACCCATCAAAATTAAAAATGAATCTCTTGGTGTAGTTACATGTGCGATTAAGTTCTTCTATTTTGAGCCCCGATCAGATTAGGGTTAAGGTGAACTCATCAAACCCTAATTTTTGTCATATGATTTAATCATTTGATTCAAGTCCAATGTGAAAACCTTAATAGAAACTCTTTCTTTTATTTCACTCTGCTATGGCCATGGACTTATGGACTTGATTCTCATGATCATCATAGGACTGCTTCTCATCTACCGAGGTAGATAGATTCCCTATTGGTGCAATCTAATTCCTACAATAAATATGCTATAGCCAACATACACCTCAGAATTTCGAATGGCTAGGAGATCGAGTCATGGTGTAGTCAAACTGTAACACCCTCAAGGTGAACTACAGATGCACCTCAGATCAAAGAACCAGACACACCACTGCAGCTTCGAGCTAATCATCGACAAGAAGGTAGACTTTCTTATGACTGCTCGAGGTGGTCATGCTCAGTACCCTCATTCTTTAACAAGTACCTATACTCTCGCTCCGATGTCTCTACACCGTAGACTCAAGACTCATCCATTATAAAGAAGTGATTGTATACCAACCTTTCAGATCAATCACCATCGTCATGATGATCCTACGGTCAAGAGCATTTTATGAGTTAATAACGAAAATTCATGTCTTAAATTTTCAACTCTTGAAAATAAGAATTATCATTACCATTAACTCAAGAGATGTATCACAGACACTAGATATACATTGTGATAGAAAATAATTTATTTTATTATTTATAGTTAAAATTATAATTTTGCCCTTAGAAGTGTACAACAAGTGTCAGCCAATTCTAGCTTCTAGGGCACACATATCTAACAAACTCCCACTTGACCTAAAGCCAATTGGCTACAAATCTAAGTGCCATCTTCTCAAGATGGGCTTCGATCTTCTATTGGCACAATAGCTTTATGAGTGGGTCCACTGCATTGTCTGCGGAGTCGACTCTCTTGACCTCGACGTAACCCTTCTTGAGGTAATCGTGAATGAGGTGGTATCGCCGCTCGATGTGCTTGAATTTTTGATGAGACCTTGGCTCCTTAGCAAGAGCTATGGCACTATTGTTGTCGTAGTATAGAGGAATGGCATCTGATGGCATCACTTCGATCTCTGCGGTAAACTTTTTATACCAGAATGCCTCCTTTATAGCTTCTGACGTAGTGATGTATTCTGCTTCCATGATGGAATCTGCTATCACAGTCTACTTGAAACTCTTCCAACTGATAGCACCACCATTACACACAAACATACTTCCATATGTCGACTTTCGATCATTTACATCGGACATAAAATCCAAGTCTGTATACCCCTATACTTAAAGTTCTCCATTATCAAAAACCAACAACATATCCTTAATTCTTTTCAAGTACTTAAGGATACATTTCACAGAAGTCCAGTGTTCTTCACCTGAATTTGACTAATATCTACTCGTGACACTCACAGCATGGGCTATATCAGGTCGTGTACATAACATGGCATACATGAGGCTCCCTATTGCTGAAGCATGAGGGATCTTGCTCATGCATTCAATCTCCTCAGGTGTGCTAGGGCACATCTTCTTGGAAAGATGAATGCCATGTCTGAAGGGTACCAAACCCCTCTTAGAGTTTTTCATGCTAAACTTCTTTAGCACTTCCTCTATGTACATCTTCTATGAAAGTCCTAGCATCCCATTTGGTCATCTCTATAGACCTTAATTCCTAGAATATAGGATGCTTCTTTAGGTCTTTCATGAAGAATTCTTTGGATAACCACATTTTAACTATGGTCAACATGGGAGTATCATTCTTAATAAGGAGGATATCATCCACGTATAATACGAGAAAGACAATAGTGCTCCCACTGACCTTTTTGAAGATACATGATTTCTCCTCATTTTTGATGAAATCAAATAATTTGATCACATCATTAAAATGAGTATTCCAACTTCAAGATGCTTGCTTAAGTTCATATATGGACCTTTGTAGTTTGCATACCTTATGATCAGCATCACTGGATGTGAAATCTAGTGGCTGTTCTATATAGATATCTTCTTCAAGGTATCCATTTAAGAACGTCGTTTTCATATCCATTTGCCATATTTCATAATCAAAATAGGCTGCAATAGTAAGCAATATGCGGATGGAATTTT
>QRFJ01004394.1:0-98893 GCA_006176705.1 Cocos nucifera | reverse complement strand
AATGTGCGGGCCTTCCCGGGTTGATTTGTTCTTCGGCTGGGATACAAGTGGCTCAGTTGCAACCGGAAAGATGGAACCATGTCTATTAGGGGCATTAAATGCTATGGTGCTGGGAGGATGAGTGGGCCACATATTCTGGGATACGGTGAGAGACACAATTAGGAACCCATTCCACTGCAAATGGTGGGTCTGACTTAACTATAGGTAGTGCATCAAATATTCCAGGATACGGTGGAGATCATGAATTCAAGAGACCAAGTTGTGTACACCATGTTAGACGGAACATTGAGAACAGAGTTGTTCATCATTGGGCTAAATCCATCACAATCTGTTAGTGAGGTGAATGAGTCAGTTGGTGAGACCAGCACCACCCACTAGAAATCATCAATCGGTAGGATGATTTTCAGGCAATCTCTTACAAGGGAGTATGTAGGAATCGCCGAGAAAATAGTGGGGAGGCTAATTGTTTAAAAAATAAAATTTCCTAAATAAATTCTGGTCAAGGTCAAAATTACAACAGTATTCAAGCGATCCCATTGGACTTCATCTATAAGGGAATATGTCTGGCGTCGAAATCCATTGGCATGGTACCTGGACACACATAGGACTGACTCGGACCCAATTATAAAAAGATTGGCTAAGGAACTACAAAATTATTTTTGCAGGTTCAAGAAGTTCAACCCATGTTTGTGGACCAGGGGGTGGAGGACCGCCTCCCGAACATCTTAGACTCAGCCCGTCCTTCTGTTGAACAGGAGAACGTCCGGTTGCTGGAAGAACGGCATGATGTGATCGATAGACATCTACAGCCAATACACAGGGCCCAGTCTGATGAGCAGCGACATGAAGATATGAGGACTAGCCCGCCAAATGTTGTCACCTGCAGGAGAAGTATTGTGTGGAACAGGAGTCACGCAGCCAAATATCAAGTCACAAAATGACTATTTTTAAGCTAGATCTTGGCAGTCAGAGCCAAGCATATCACTGTCTGTACTATATGATCAAGGACATGGAAGAGCTTTAAGCAAAGCTCGGTAGTGAAGTTGGACTTGGATCATGTCAGAACGATATCATATTCATTGCGGCAATGCCTTGACTTGAGCATTATGCATATTCATCTCATGAATACCACATGCAATACAAAACTTAAATTCTTGCCGGCGGATTTATAGTATGGCTGTGTGTTAGCCAAGTGTGGCTTTCTATGAAGAGTGTCTAAAGAGTGCTCGTCTCTTGCGCATATGAACGAAGACTTCACTCCAAAAAGATAAGTCTATGGGAAGAAAAAGAAGTCTGCTAAAAAAGGCAAAAGTGAAGGATCAAGAAGAAGGCTGGGCAAGGCAGAACAATAGAAAAAGGCTGATGGTCAAAAGGAAATATTTCCATTCAACAGCGGACGACCATCTTGGAAGCGGAACTGCCCTTTTACCACTGGCCACCTCTAAAGAACAAGAAGGAAGGTCCTTCTGGAGGTATGCTCATTAATTCTTAGCGAAATGTTGAATGCCCAAACGACCTAGGGATAGTCCAAAATGACAGATATCTATGGACCTTGAGATTAGGCATATAGCAGAAGATGGAGGATGAACAAATTAAGAAAAATGGGGCTATTGAGTCCATTGAGCTTTTGAGTCATAGCCAACTGTGATCTTGTCTTCAAGGCAAAATGGACTTAAAACTCCCATGGTTTGTTGGGACATGGGGAGAGGGCCACAGATCTCCTTGCCCTAGGCTACAATACTGATGTGTGCGGCCCATTTCAGATGTGCCGGCTGGAAGGCAATTTTTTGTCTACTTCCAATACCTTTACGATGACTCTGATCTAGGTTATGCGGTATGTGTATCTATGAGGAACATTAATGTCTGAAGCTTCTTTTGAAAAGTTCAAAGAATTCAGACATGAAGTAGAAAACACACAAACTGGAAAAACCCATTAAGGTTCTTCGAGTCAGATCGAGGAGGTGAATACCCTTAAAGCCGGCGAATCCCTAGACTATCTTTAAGGCGAAAAATGGCAATACGTCTCTCCATGGGATCTCCACCAGGAAACACCTCAACTCAAGAGATTTCAGAATGGAGGAAATCGGACTCTATTGGATATGTTCGATCCATGATGAGCTTCATAGACCTCACCTGATATTTCTTTGGGGACATTCAATTATAACTTCAATCTATATTTACTACAATCAGGTGTCCCTCTAAACCGAGTTCCTACCACACCATATGGATATGGCCACGGGATAAGAAAACCAAGTCTGAGTCTATCTTCAGAATGGGGCTTGTCCGGTTTATGTCAAAAGACAACCAAGCGACAGGTTAGAGTTTAGGTCCTTCAAGAGCTCGATTCATAGGAATTCCTAAAGAGTCATTGGATACATTTCTACATTCAGAAGACCACAAATGTGAATGTGAGTCGAAATGCATCTTTCTTGAAAAACAGTTTATTCAAGATAGCGGCATTGGAAAAATAGATTCAAGCTTGATGAGAAAGTCTCACAAGCAGAACGAGCAAGGACCAAGTGGAACAAATCAGTTGAGCCAAAGAACACTACCTCCTCACCTTGTAGATCGGAAAGAAGTTTTCCATCCCCCCTGAAACAGATAACTTAGGCTATTATTTCAAGAGGACGTGAGGAATGCTTCCTCATTAGGTAATGGTGTCATAGGAGATGATCCCAAAAACCTACAACGAGGCAATAATCAGATATCGACCTCCGAAGAATGGCTTGAGGCAATTGAAGTCAGAAGATCGACTCGATGCCACTCATAACCACAGTCCTGGAACTTGGTAAGATCCCAGAAGGTATATTACCTATTGGGGTGTAAATGGATCTTCAAGAGAAAGATTGTGCAGATGGGAATGTGGAGACATTCAAGGCTAGACTGGTGGCAAAAAGGTTTATAGTCAAGAACGCATCGACTATCGGGATACCTTTTCCCCGGTAGCTAGTGCTAAAATCCATCCACACATTGCTTGCCGTTGCAAGCCTATTTCGATTTGAAATGAATGGCAAGATGGGACTGTGAAAATAGCATTTCCAAATGGATATCTTGAGGAAGATATCTATATGGAAAGCGCTAGGTTTCACATCCAGTGATACTGATCACAAGGTTTGCTCAAGGCTGGCAAAGGTCCATATATGGACTTAGCAAAGCATCTCGGAGCTTAAAAAAAGAAACAAAAACACTCATTTCAGATGATGTGATCAAAAGTTTGGTTTCATCAAAATTGAAGAGGAATCATTGGTTTTTCAAAAGGGTCAGTGGAGCGCTGTTGTCTCCTTTGTATTGTACGTGGATGACATCCTCCTTATTGGTGAATGATTATATCATCGCATTCGGACATCCAGTCAAGATGTGGTTTGTCCAAAGGAATTTCTTCATGAAAAGACCTAGGTGAAGCATCCCTTTATCTAGGAATTAAGGTTATAGGGATAGACCGAAGATGCTAGGGAACTTCACAGAAGATGATCATAAGAGAATGTACTCAAAGAGGTTTTATGAAAAATACAAGACAGGGAATTAATACCCTTAGACATGGATATTCATCTTTCCAAGAGAAATGTGCCCCAGCACACCTGAGGAAATAGAACGCATAGCAAATCCTTATGTCTGCAATAGGAGCCTCATGTATGCCATGCTATGTACACGACCTGATTATAGCCCATTGCTGTGAGTTGTCACAAGCAGATACAGTCAAATCCAGATGAAGATACACTGGACTTCTGATGAAATGTATCCTTAAGTTACTTGAGAAGAATTTAAGGATATGATGCTGGTCTTTGGTAACGGAGAACGGTCCAAGTCCAGGGATACACAGACCGGATTTCATGTCCGATATAGATTGATCGAAAGTCGACATCTGGAGACTATTTGTGCTGGCAAGAGTTCCTAGCAAACGTAAGATACCATCCCATCCACGATTCCTTCAAAAAGGTTATGTCGAGGTCAAGAGAGCTCAACTCCACAGATAATGTGGCAGAACCACTTACAAAGCCGTTGGGGACAACAGAAGATCGTAGCCCCCGAGAGAATGGGACTTAGATTGTTAGCCAATTGCTATTAGGAACAAGTGGAGGATCTGTTAGATATATGGTGCCCTAGAAGCCAGAATTGGCTGACACGGGTGTAATACACTTCTAGGGGCAAAATTATATTTTGACTAATAATTAATGAAAATGGGTTATTTTCTATCACACCTGTGTATTTAGTGTCGTGAGTATCTATCTCTTTATTTAATGGTAATGATAATTATATTTTGCTAAGAGTTTGAAAATTTAAGACATGAAATATCATTATTAACTCATAAACAGCTCCCGAACCATAGGATTCTCACGAGGATGGTGATTGATCTGGAAGAAGTTGGTGTACGATCGCTTTCTCTTAGTAGATGAATCCTGAGTTCTACGGTGTTGGAGACACCGGAGTTGAGAGTGACAGGTACTCGTTAGAGAACGAGGGCACTGAGCGTGGACCACCTCGAGTAGTCATAGGGAGTACTACCTTCTCGTCAATGACTGACTTCGATGCTGCAGTAGTGTGTCTGGTTCTTTGACCTGAGATGCATCGGCAGTTCACCTTTGGGGTTGTTATAGTTTGACTAACCATTACTCAGTCTCCTAGCATATATGGAACCCTGAGGTGTATGTTGGCTATAGCATGTTCATTGTAGGAATTGGAATTGCATCAAGATGGGATTTATCTACCTCGGTGGTATAAGAGCAGCCTATTGATAATCATGATAATCAAGTCCTAAAGCCCATGGCCATGGCAGAGTGAAATAGAAAGAGTTTCTATTTAGGTTTTCACATTTGAACTCGAATCGAATGATTATAATCATATGACAGAGACTAGGGTTTGACGAGTTTACCTTAACCCTAATCTGATCGCGGGCTCAAGATAGAAGAAACTTAATCACACAGGTAGCTGCACCAAGAGGGTTCGCATTCAGCTCTGATGGGTTGGCCACCATATACTGCTAGGTGCACTGGTGGATTTTGGGAGCATTAGATGATTTAGATGACGGATCATTCTAGCTGTTCGAATCAGAAAGAGTTCTGATTCATCGAAAGGAGTTTCGATAATGTCTATGATTAGAGATCATGACATTACCCATTACATACAGAACTGAACGTAACTTGGGTCACACAAACAAGGTTGAATCTGGATTCGGTTCATCAATTGAATTGATCTAGTTCAATGATCTGAATGAGATTCATATAGGTTCAAGAAAATCGTGCTAGCACTCGATTGAACCAACGTTCTCTTTTAACTAATCATAAATAAGTTGTCCTGACTGAAGCAAGGAGATTTTGCTCAATCAGTGGGGAGGCCTTCATATTGGTCCTGGACTGGCAGGTGTCCAGTCAGAAATGGTTGTTTATTTGTAAGACATTACCTGCCATTTTGGTCACTGCCTTAGTCTTGTTCTTTTGACATCTGTCAAATGCTCGTAACCTTTGACTTGGTTCAAACAATTGCACCATTGACCCTTTTGACTTTTGAGACATGCATGCACCTGATGAGAGACGCGTGAGTGGCGTGTCCCCCTGCCAAGAACCTGGCAAGGAGACAGGGGCACGCCAAGGGTGCAGAGCCCAAGTAGGAGGCGCCAGGGAGTCGCTGGTTGGACCAAGGACTGACTCCATCTCCTTTTTGGATTCCAATTAGAGTTCTTCTAAGAACCAACTTTGACTGGTCTTAGGAGCCCTCTAAGGAGGAATCCAGGGGTCTCTATTCCCACCAATCAGATTTAGATCTGATTTCACAAAGGGTTGTGATTGGTTGGGAGGAAGAGGAGTTGGATCACGCTTAGTCTATAAATAAGACCCTGCGCCCAACTCAGATTCCAATGCAATTAGAATAGAGATTTCCCATGCCCCAAGGCTGCCTCTCCCCTCTTCCTCCATGCCTAAACTTCTCCTCCTTCTCCTCTCCACATCCAAAAGAGTTTTGGACTTAGGTTGGTGCATTCCAGATCAAAAGAAAGGCGATCAAAAGAAGAAGGCTGCACTGCTGCAAAGGACGACTGCTGATCTTCAAAAGAAGTTTTGAAGATCCTCCAGATCAGATCCAGATCTGATTTTTGGAGGCATGATAGAGAAGAAGAGGATCTCCAGATCCAACCCGAGTGGATACCAATAGAGGCCAGGCGCTTGCGTGGCTAGATTCAGAACCTTCCGCTGCAATCAGGATCATCTACAGGGTAATAGGATTACCCAAATCAGGTAAATTAAATTTGATTTAATTGATCTTATTTTATTTTATTTATTAAAATAATAAGAATCAGATCTGAAACATATCAAGATCTGATTGGGATCAGGAGAAAAAATTTTGAAATATATCTCTTGATCTGATCAGATCTGGACGAACCTGGACCGGGAAATCAGGATTTCCCTTCAAATCCAACCCTTGGATCTCCCATAAATCAAAAAATAAAAATAAGAAAAAATAAATCTTAAGAGAAGATAAATCTTCTTCTTCAGGACATCCACAGTCGATGTCCCGAAAACATCTCTATGCTAGGATCAAAGGAGACCTTCTCCTCTACACTTTTTCCTATTTTTCTAGATCTAATATCTCTGATTTTATCATAGAGAATTCCCACAAAATTATGGAGAAGAAGAGTTCTCAAAGAAACCCTAAGAGAAGACATTCTTTTCTTCTTCTTCTTACATCAGGACATGATCAGATCATGTTCAAAGATGATCACTATGCCCCAATATCTTGAAGCATGGATCCCCATGCCTTCTCATATTCACTCTCTTAAATTTTTATCATATAAAAATCACATAAGAAATAGGAAGAGAGAAAACCAAAAAAAGAATACAAGAGAAGACAATCTTTCTCTTACCTTGTCTTCATCGAGACATCAATGTTTGATGTCCAAAAGAAAGGATCTCCTCCAAGTGTCTTGGCACCCCAAACCACCCACGTTTTCTTTCTTTTCTAATCTCTTTTTGCCATGGAATACCAGATGATTTCACGCCATCCTCCCATCAAATAGGAGGCACTAAGATATAAGGAAGACTAGGTCAAAGATGACCAAGTCAAACAAGAAAATAAGGAAGAGTTTGGGGGGCGTCTAACTCTTGGACGCCTCCTAGATTTTTTTTACATGGAGAACATAAAAATATCACCCAAAAAAAGAAGAGAAGGCACACAAAAAAATATTTGGTAGTGAGGAGAAAATTCCCAAGGGAGAGGAGGAAGTTTGGTTAAGAGGGACTCTTCCAAGTAGGAAACAAGTTTCAACCTCCTTCTAGTTTTGACCAAGTCAAAACAAGTTCCCTAATATTTTGAATAGTGGGCATGGAAGGCCATCTTGAGCATGGGAATGCATAAAAAAAATCTAGAAAACAAAATGTGACATGGGCTTTCTTAGGCGCAAGTGAAAGGGAGAGAGTCCCAGTCCAATTGAGACTCCTCTTGTTTGACTAGGTCAAAATAGGTTTGAACCAAATTTAAATCTCATTTAAATTAGATTAAATATAATTTAATTAAGAATAATCCTAGTCTAACAAGGAGCCTAATTAAATTAGATTAATACAAGATTTAAATCTAATTTAAATCCTGAGTCAATTAGGTGCACCCAAGTCCTAGTCAAATAAAAAATTATTCTTTCTTGCAATTAGCTTATCTAATAAACTAACTAGACTTAATTTAATTAAGTTAAAACTAATTTTAATTAAATATAATTTAATTAGACTTGATTTTAGTCTAATTGCTTAATCAAATTGAGCTAATTAGCAATCCAATTGCTAATCGATCCTCCTGCAATACTTATATTAGGTAAAACATCAATCACATTGATCGTTTAATCTTAGAATGATTCTCAATCATCAATTAACAATCTGATTAGATTACAAGCTCTAATGTGTGTGACCCCATAGGTTTAAACCTAAGTCGGTAGGACAGGAATCAATTTTTGTACCAATCAAAGTTACCATCTAGTAATGATTTCTGACGTCCGGATAGGTCGAATGTATGCAAAGCAACATTCTTAGAACCCTAGCCCATGGTTATCGTATAATTCATTCGTATGATCAATAATGCTCAAGATGACTTTAAGTATGCTATCAAACACTCATACAAGTCATCTCTATTGTATCTTAAACTTTTTCAAATCCCATGACACCTTACGAGGATTATCCAGGCCTAGGTTTTGCTAAATTGAAACACAGTGAGTCATTCTCTTCCTAAATTTAATTAAGAGTGGTCAATCCCATCTTGACTCACACACCGACTTCATAAGTACTTGACTATATCCAAAATCTTTCGAACCTATATTAGAAATACAGGCAGTCCATTATCAAAGTACAGTGAGTTGCTTGCAACTCACCGTGGTGATCTTAGGTCGGAGGAACACTTATATCCATTGGCCTTGGCACTCTACTCTTGACAGTAGAGTACTATATTGGTCACATTTGGTGAGATGTACTCCTACATCTCACCTAGATGCCATATCAGTGTCTCCACATCATTTGATTATGAGGACAACCAACGCAAATAGCATACAATGACCTACACTCGATAAGTTATCATCCTTGTTAATTACTTATCATTTGATCGTGAATAATTTAAGAACCATCCAATAAATCATCCTTTATTGATTGATTATGGTTCTAAGAACTTCATCATAATTTAGGAGTTTATTTAAGAAAGATAGAACTTTTATGATGAATTAGCCAAATAACTATTATTATTAGATAATTTATATACTAATTTCAATCATCTATCACTTAGATGATTGCTTTAGGACACATTTTTCAATATCAAGAAATTTTAAGATGATGTTGGTTCAATTGTAGGTGGTCTCAAATTATTTGGAAGCTTAAAAATAAAGATATGACATTTTGGATAAAAGAGGGTGACCCCTAGGTCGACCCTTTTTCTTTGACAACCGATATGCAGGATCGGCATGCTAATTCTAAACTCACACGCAAAAACAGATGACCTATAGGATGCTCCATGAAAAATAGGATGATCTATGGGATGCCTCCTGTAAGTTCTACGCACAAGATACAGAATGTAGACTTTCTCATCTATTGCAAAAGGGGCAACCCATGGGACACCCCCTAAAGAAATTGCACAAAATCACAGAATGCTGTTTGTCTCATTTTTGATAAAAAGGATGACTTAAGGGATGCCCCCTCCAATAGAGTTTCTGTAACGACTATTTTTCTTCTCCATTTGATGCATTTAATATTTTCCAAATAATTTCTAATGGCTATCAATGGCTACTATTCATCTCTCAGCATTGAATGAGGGTTTAAAAGCTTTCAGAAAGAAAGAAAATTCAAAAAAAAATCAAGTAAATATTTAGCTCAAAAAAAATTGAGCTCTAGGTAAGAGAAACATTGATTTCAAGCTTAACCACTTCTCCAACATGCATTCAAGTCTTCAATCTCTTTGAAAGGGTTCTTAAAAACTTTCTCTAGTTTGTGTAAAGATTTTTTAAAGTTTTATTATACTCATTAAGGAGCTAAGTGTGCTGAACGTGGATATTCTCTTTACTTTATTTTACTATTTTGGGGCTTAAGCTTTTAGAGATTTTTAAAGCTTGGAAAGATTGATCCGAATCTTGAATTGAATTATTTTTGGATTGGCTTGTACTCGAGAAATAAGTTTTTCTAGCTTGGGATAGCTAGGATCAGAGGATCTGATGTTGTATTCATCTAAATACATTAGTAGATTGAAATTTCCAAGTAGGAGCTTGAGGAGTGGATGTAGATGTTGAAGGAAAATCCTGATTTTTCGGACCAGGTTCGTTCAGATATGATCAGATCAAGAGATATATTTCAAAAACTTTTCTTTTTGATCCAAATTAGATTTGGAATATTTTACATCTAATTTTTATCATTTTAATAATTAAAATAAAATATAGATAAATTAAATCATATTTAATTTACCTTGATGTAGGATAATCCTATTATCTATTGATGATCCTGTAAGCAGCGGAAGGTTCTGGATCTAGCCACGAAAGTGCCTGGCCTCTATCGGTATCCACTTGGGTTGGATCTGAAGATTCTCTTCTTCTCTATCACATCTTCAAAAGTTAGATCTGAATCTAATTTGGAGGATATTCAAAATAGCTTTCGAAGATCAGCAGTTGTCCTTTGCAGCAGCGTAGCCTTCTAGCTTTCTATCGCCTTTCTCTCACCTAGATTGCACCAACTGAGATCCCAAACTACTTTGGATGTAGAGAGGAGAGGGAGAAGATGAACTTGGCATGGAGGAGGAAGAGAGAGGCAGCCTTAGGGCATTGTGAATTATGTTCATATGTTTTGAGTTGGGTGCAGGGTCTTATTTATAGACTATGCGTGATCCAACTCCTCTTCTTTCCAACCAATCACAACCCTTTGTGAAATCAGATCTAAATCTGATTGGTGGGAATAGAGTCTCTTGGATTCATCCTTAGATGGTGCCTAAGACCAATCAAAGTTGGTTCTTAGGAGGAATCTATTTGAAATTCAAAAAGGAGATGGAGTCCCTATCCAATAGGGACTCCTGGGTGCCTCAAACTTGGGCGCATGCCACCCTTGGCGTGCGCCCTCCTCGTGCACCCTCCTCGGTGGCGTGCGCCCTCCTCGTGCACCCTCCTCCTTGCCAATTTTTGGTAGGAGGACAAGCCCCCACCAACTCTCCAATAGGTACATGACACGTGGATAGAAGTCAAAGTGTCAATGGTCAACATTTGATCAGTCAAAGGTCAACTTTTGACCAAAGTCAAAGGACGAGAAATGGTAGATGACCAAAAATGGCAGGTATTATCTTACAAAATAAGATAACCCTTTTCTAACCTGAACAGGCTCCAGTCAGACCAAGTGAAGGCCTCTGATCGAGCACAAACTCCTTTGGCTCAGTCAGGACAACTATTTATGATAGTAAAAGAAGAACGTTAGGTTCAATCGAGTGCTAGCACGATTTTCTTGAACCTAATTGAATCTCATTTAGATCAATTGAACTGGATCAGTTCAATTGATGATCACCAGATTCAAACCCTTGTTTGTGTGACCCAGTTAGGTTCAGTTCTATATGGTAATGGGATATGTCATGATCTCTATCATCGACATCATCGAAACTCCTTTCGATGGATCAGAACTCTTCTGATTCGAATAGCTAGAATGATCGATCATCTAAATCATTCTAATTGCTCCCAAAATCCACCAGTGACACCTAGCAGTATATGGTGGCAACCCATCAGAGCTGAATGCGAACCTCTTGGTGCAGCTACCTGTGTGATTAAGTTCTTCTATCTTGAGCCCCGATCAGATTAGGGTTAAGGTGAACTCGTCAAACCCTAGTTTCTGTCATATGATGTAATCATTCGATTCAAGTCCGATGTGAAAACCTAAATAGAAACTCTTTCTATTATTTCACTCTGCCATGGCCATGGGCTTCTGGACTTGATTCTCATGATCATCATAGGGCTGCTCCTCTACCACCGAGGTAGATAGATTCCATCTTGATGCAATCCAGTTCCTACAATGAACATGCTATAGCCAACATACACCTCAGGTTCCGAATGGCTAGGAGATCGAGTTATGGTGTAGTCAAACTATAACACCCTCAAGGTGAACTGCCGATGCACCTCAGGTCAAAGAACCAAGACACACCACTGCAGCATCGAGTCAGTCATTGACGAGAAGGTAGACTTCCTAATGACTACTCGAGGTGGTCACGCTCAGTGCCCTCGTTCTCTAACGAGTATCTGTACTCTCGCTTCGGTGTCTCCACACCGTAGACTCAAGACTCATCTACTAAAGAGAAGCGATTGTACACCAACCTTTCAGATCAATCACCATCCTCATGATGATCCTATGGTCGGAAGCATTTTATGAGTTAATAATGATTATTCATGTCTTAAATTTTCAACTCTTGAAAATATGAATTATCATTACCATTAACTCAAAGGATGTATCACAGACACTAAATATACATATGTGATAGAAAATAATCATTTTATTGATTATAGTCAAAATTATAATTTTGCCCCTAGAAGTGTATTACAAGTGTCAGCCAATTCTGGCTTCTAGGGCACATATATCTAACAATCTTCCACTTGTCCTAAAGCCAATTGGCTACAAGTCTAAGTCCCATCTTCTCAAGGTGGGCTTCGATCTTTTGTTGTCCCAACGGCTTTGTAAGTGGATCTGCCACATTGTCTGCAGAGTTGACTCTCTTGACCTCGACGTAACCCTTCTCGAGGTAATCGCGGATGAGGTGGTATCGCCGCTCAATGTGCTTGGATTTTTGGTGAGACCTCGGCTCCTTAGCAAGGGCTATGGCACCATTGTTGTCGCAGTATAGAGGAATGGCATCTGATGGCATTACTCCGATTTCTGCAGCAAACTTCTTATACCAGAATGCTTCCTTCGCAGCCTCTGATGCAGCGATATATTCTGCTTCCATGGTGGAATCTGCTATCGATTTGCTTGGAACTCTTCCAGCTGACAGCACCACCATTGCACACAAATAGACTCCCAGATGTCGACTTTCGATCATCTACATCGGACATGAAATCCGAGTCTGTGTATCCCTAGACTTGGAGTTCTCCATTACCAAAGACCAACATCATATCCTTAGTTCTTCTTAAGTACTTAAGGATACATTTCACAGAAGTCCAGTGTTCTTCACCTGGATTTGACTGATATCTGCTTGTGACACTCACAGCATGGGCTATATCAGGTCGTGTACATAGCATGGCATACATGAGGCTCCCTATTGCAGAAGCATAAGGGATCTTGCTCATGCGTTCTATTTCCTCAGGTGTGCTAGGGCACATCTTCTTGGAAAGATGAATACCATGTCTGAAGGGTATTAATCCCCTCTTAGAGTTTTCCATACTAAACCTCTTTAGTACTTTTCTCTATGTACATCTTCTGTGAAAGTCCTAGCATCCTATTCGGTCTATCCCTATAGACCTTAATTCCTAGAATAAAGGATGCTTCACCTAGGTCTTTCATGGAGAATTCCTTGGACAACCATATTTTGACTGTCGTCAACATGGGAATATCATTCCCAATAAGGAGGATGTCATCCACGTACAATACGAGGAAGACAACAGCGCTCCCACTGACCTTTTTGAAGACACATGGTTCCTCTTCATTTTTGATGAAACCAAACATTTTGATCACATCATTGAAATGAGTGTTCCAGCTCCGAGATGCTTGCTTAAGTCCATATATGGACCTTTGCAGCTTGCAAACCTTGTGATCAGTATCACTGGATGTGAAACCTAGCGGCTGTTCCATATAGATATCTTCCTCAAGATATCCATTTAAGAATGCCATTTTCACGTCCATTTGCCATATTTCATAATCGAAATAGGCTGCAATGGCAAGCAATGTGCGGATGGATTTTAGCATAGCCACTGGGAAAAGGTATCCTGATAGTCAATGCCTTCGCATTGACTATAACCTTTTGCCACTAGTCTAGCCTTGAATGTCTCCACATTCCCATCTGCACCAATCTTTCTCTTGAAGATCCATTTACACCCAATAGGTACTATACCTTCTGGTGGATCTACCAAGGTCCAGACTTGGTTTGAGTGCATCGAGTCAATTTCTGACTGCATTGCCTCTAGCCATTTCTCGGAGTCGATATCTGATATCGCCTCATTGTAGGTTTTGGGATCATCACCATGAGCACCATTACCTACGAGGAACTATTTTCTCTACTTCCTCTGAAATAATACCTAAGTATCTTTCAAGGGGATGGAAAACTCTTTTCGATCTACGAGGTGGAGGAGGTAGTAGTGTTCTTATTGGCTCAACCTGATTTGGTTCCAATTGGTCCTTAGCTCGTTGTACTTGTGAGACTTTCTCATCAAGCTTAATCTGCTTTCCAATGCCGCTATCTTGAATAAACTATTTTTCAAGAAAGATGGCATGTCGACTCACAATCACATTGTGGTCTTCTGGAATGTAGAAATAGTATCCTAATGACTCTTTAGGATATCCTATGAATCGAGCTCTGAAGGACCTAAACTCTAACTTGTCCGCTTGTTGTCTTTTGACATGAGCCGGACAACCCCAAATTCTGAGATGACTCAGACTTGGTTTCTTACCATGCCATATCTCATACGGTGTGGTAGGAACGATTTTAGAGGAAACCCTATTCAGTAGATAAATTGAAGTTAACAATGAGTATCCCCAAAGAAAATCAGGAAGGTCTGTGAAGCTCATCATGGATCGGACCATATCCAATAGAGTCCGATTTCTCCATTCTGAAATCCCGTTGAGTTGAGGTGTTCCTGGTGGAGTCCATTGAGAGACTATGCCATTTTTCTTGAGATAGTCTAGGAATTTCTCGGCTAAGGTATTCACCTCCTCGATCTGATCGAAGAACCTTAATGGGTTTTCTAGTTTATTTTTCTACTTCATGTCTGAATTCTTTGAACTTTTCAAAAGCTTCAGACTTGTGTCTCATAAGATACACATACCCATACCTAGACAGATCATCGGTAAAGGTAATGAAGTAGACAAAATTGCCTCTAGCCGGCACATCAAATGGGCCGCACACATCAGTATGTACTAGGGCAAGGAGATCTGTGGCCCTTTCCCCATGTCCTACAAAAGGGAGTTTAGTCATTTTGCCTTGAAGACAAGATTCACAAGTTGGATATGACTCGAAAGTCAATGGACTCAATAGCCCATTTTTCTCCAATTTGTTGATCCTATCTTCTGCTATATGACCTAATCTCAGGTGCCATAGATACCTATCGTTTGGACTATCCCTAGGTCATTTGGCATTCACGTTTTGCTCGATAGTTAGAACAGGATACATCAATATGTAGCTGATAAAGACCATTAATAAGGAAACCATTTGCAATTTTATTTCTTTCATAAAGAATGTTACAATGGTCCTTAAAGAAGGTAATCACATAGCCTTCTAGTGCTAAGCATGAAATAGAAATCAAATTCCTGCTAGCTGCAGGCACATAATAACAGTCTTTCAAAACTAAGTCTAAACCAGATGGTAATCGAAGAGGATATGTTCCCACCGCCACTGCAGCAACTCTTGCTCCATTTTTGATGCATAGGATCATGTCTCCATCCCTCAGCCTCCTGCTATCCTCAAGACCCTGCATGGAAGTGCACAGATGAGCACTAGAACCAGAGTCAAGCACCCAACTGGATGCAGAAGAAACCGTAAGGTTAGACTCAATAACGAGCATACCTCCAGAAGGACCTTCCTTCTTGTTCTTCAGGGTGGCCAGGTAAGTAGGGCAGTTCCGCTTCCAGTGGCCGTCGCTGTTGCAATGGAAATACTTTCCTTTGACAGCGGCCTTCTTCTTTGGCTCTGCCTTCTTCTTCTTTGCTCCTTCCACCTTCTGCTTTTTTGCAGACTTCTTTTTCTTTTTAGAAGACTTTCTTTTGGAAGAAGTCCTGTTCCATAGCAAGAACTGAGCCTTTAGAACCTTTCATAGAAAGCTCAGCGGTGACCAGCATGTTCATTAATTCGGCCAAGGAATTTTGAAGTTTATGCATGTGGTAATTCATGATGAATTGCCCATATGCATCAGTCAAGGATTGCAGAATAACATCATTCTGCAGATCCAAGTCTAACTTCACACCGAGCTTCTCAAGCTCTTCCAAGTCCTTGATCATCATCAGACAGTGATCTTGGACTGACTGCCCATCACTGCATCTTAGCCTTAAAAAGTCATTTCGTGACTTGATACTTGGCTGCATGCGACTCTGTTCACCAAACATCTCCTTGCAGGTGAGCCAACATTTGGCGAGCAGTCCTGATATCTTCATGTTGGTGCTGGAGCTCATCAGACATCGAGCCCAACATGTAATATCTGGCCTTATTATCTTCGTCTATCCATTTTTCTAGAGATGCTCTCTGTTCAGCATGGATGGATGGGCTGGTAAGGTGGGAGGGTCCTAGTCCAATACATGGGTTAACTTCTCAAAACCCAAAATGATTTTGTAGTTTCCTGAGCCAATCTTTATAATTGGGATCGGTCAGTCTATGTGTGTCCAGGATACGTGCTAATGGGTTGGATGCAGACATTTTTCTATAGAGAGTCAAAGATTCTAGTTAGATACTGTAATTATGACTTGACCAATTTATTTAGAAATTTTATTTTTAAATAAATTAGCTTCCACTATTTTTTTGGATCCCTACACTCCCTCTGTAGAGATGCGAAAATCTCCATGATTAATGATTTCTAGTGGGTGGTGCGGTCTCACCAACTGACTCATCACCTCACCTAACAGTTATTGGTGATGGGTTAGCCAATGAGTGAACAACTCTTGTTCAATGATTCTCTAATCATGGTGCACCCAAACTTGGTCTCTAATTCATGAATCTCACCGTATCCAGAAATATTGATCCACTCCTTAGTTAAGTCAGACCCACCATTTGCATAGACTGGATTCCTAATTGAGTCTCTCACCGTATCCAAAATATTGAGCCCAACTCATCCTCCAGCCCATAGCATCCAATGCCTAATAGACATGGTTGCATCTTTTCGGTGCAACTGAGCCACTGTATCCAGCCGAGAACAATCAACCCTCGGGAAGGGCCCGCACATCTACAATGGTGGAAGACCTCAGACTTAATCTTTTCTTAGGGAAGAATTGATTCAGGTCTCATTAAACTAGACTTGTCATAGTCATAACAATTATGACTAACCTAGTGGCATGGGTTAGCTCGGATTATTGACCACCTCAAATCAGAACTGAGTCAACAGATATGGCCAGGTAAGTGAGATCGGATGGAAGGGATATGCCATTAACTCGTACAAGAATGCATTCAGGTCGAGTAGCTTCCAATTAAAAATCAGTCGGTCGTATGTGCCAAACTTACCTTAGACACCAAATTATTGAGTCAGAACCAATTGGGTTAGCCTACAATCCAGACTCTAACCTCTGAGCCTAATTAGGTCTTGCTTGATCGTGACTCGATCTTGACCCAGACTTAATCCTATTAGGCTGGTCAATTTAAGCATTGTTGATCCCATCTAACCAACTCTTGATTCGGTTTGATCAACCGCTTAGACCTAATTGAGCTACCCAAGCCCGAACCCAGTATTATGAATATGTCTTAGATCTAAAATTCTCAATTTTAGACCTAATTAATATTTCATAATCTTAATTTTTAATTAAGTAGGGTTCATAAACAAAATATGCATAATAAATCCTAGGATTTCAGGATCTAGGATTTTGCAGAAAGTAAGTTTTGGATTTCTGATTAAGGACGAACTGCGCAGCACCCCTACACATCATAAGAACACCCCATCGAATGGAAAGAGAGGGCCTTTAAACCCTTCTTCATTCTTATGACCGGACGGCCAAGAGGAATGCCTTAATCAGGAACATGCAATACTACAAAACAGTTTTAGATCTATATCATATATCTCATATACAAATTAGATCTAATCATGGCATATTTTGCATACATCTCATGTATCGAATCATGCATATTTTTAGATCTAAATTATCTCATAATAATCTAAAAAATTAGATTTAAATTGATCTTATCAAAATAAATTCTAATCTAGACAACTATGTAGAACTATTCTACAACTAGTCTAGACATGCATCAATCATATCTCATATGATGTTAAAATTAAATAATTTTTATTTACTATTTTTTAGATGTTATTATAATAATTATAATATCAAAAAATAGTAAATAAATAGATCTAAAATATGATTTAATCAAATTAAATTATAAACATGCAAGACTATTCTATAGAACTATTCTATTTTAGAACTAGTCATGCATATTTTCTAATCTTAGATCCAAATCATTTAATTTTAATTTTTTCTAATTTTAGATCTGATCACATCTCATGTGACATCTAAAATCACTTATTTTTTTAATTAAAATAAATTTAAAATTAGATCTAAATACTTTTAGAACCTTGGCTCTGATACCAGTTGAAGGAAAATCCTGATTTTTTAGGATCCAGGTTCGTTCAGATCTGATCGGATCAAGAGATATATTTTAAAAATTTTTTCTTTGATCTAAATTAGATCTAAGATATTTTAGATCTAATTTTTATTATTTTAATAATTAAAATAAAATATAGATAAATTAAATCAAATTTAATTTACCTTGATGTAGGGTAATCCTATTACCCGTTGATGATCCTGTAAGCAGCGGAAGGTTCTGGATCTAGCCATGCAAGTGCCTGGCCTCTACCTGATATCCACTCGAGTTGGATCTAGAGATCCTCTTCTTCTCTATCACATCTCCAAAAATTAGATCTGAATGTGATTTGGAGGATCTTCAAAATACCTTTCGAAGATCAGCAGTTGTCCTTTGCAGCAGCGCAGCCTTCTAGCTTTCTGTCGCCTTTCTCTCATCTGGATTGCACCAACTAAGATCCCAAACTACTTTGGGCATGGAGAGGAGAGGGAGAAGATGGAACTTGGCATGGAGGAGGAGGAGAGAGGCAGCCTTGGGGCATGGTGAATTGTGTTCATATGTTTTGAGTTGGGCGCAGGGTCTTATTTATAGACTATGCGTGATCCAACTCCTCTTCTTTCCAACCAATCACAACCCTTTGTGAAATCAGATCTAAATCTGATTGGTGGGAATAGAGTCCCTTGGATTCATCCTTAGATGGTGCCTAAGATCAGTCAAAGTTGGTTCTTAGGAGGAGTCTAATTCGGAATCCAAAAAGGAGATGGAGTCCCTATCCAATAGGGACTCCTGGGCGCCTCAAACTTGGGTGCACGCCACCATTGGCATGCGCCCTCCTCCTTGCCAGGTTCTGGCAGGGGGACAAAGGCCCCCACCAGCTCTCCAATAGGTGCATGACATGTGGACAAGAAGTCAAAGTATCAATGGTCAACATTTGACCAGTCAAAGGTCAACTTTTGACCAAAGTCAAAGGACGAGAAATGGCAGGTGACCAAAAATGGTAGGTATTATCTTACAAAATAAGACAACCCTTTTCTGACCTGGACAGGCTCCAGTCAGACCAAGTGAAGGCCTCTGATCGAGCACAAACTCCTTTGGCTCAGTCAGGACAACTATTTATGATAGTAAAAGAAGAACGTTAGGTTCAATCGAGTGCTAGCACGATTTTCTTGAACCTAATTGAATCTCATTCAGATCAATTGAACTGGATCAGTTCAATTGATGATCACCAGATTCAAACCCTTATTTGTGTGATCCAGTTAGGTTCAGTTCTGTATGGTAATGGGATATGTCATGATCTCTATCATCGACATCATCGAAACTCCTTTCGATGGATCAGAACTCTTCTGATTCGAACAGCTAGAATGATCGATCATCTAAATCATTCTAATTGCTCCCAAAATCCACCAGTGACACCTAGCAGTATATGGTGGCAACCCATCAGAGCTGAATGCGAACCTCTTGGTGCAGCTACCTGTGTGATTAAGTTCTTCTATCTTGAGCCCCGATCAGATTAGGGTTAAGGTGAACTCGTCAAACCCTAGTTTCTGTCATATGATGTAATCATTCGATTCAAGTCCGATGTGAAAACCTAAATAGAAACTCTTTCTATTATTTCACTCTGCCATGGCCATGGGCTTCTGGACTTGATTCTCATGATCATCATAGGGCTGCTCCTCTACCACCGAGGTAGATAGATTCCATCTTGATGCAATCCAGTTCCTACAATGAACATGCTATAGCCAACATACACCTCAGGATTTCGAATGGCTAGGAGACCGAGTTATGGTGTAGTCAAACTATAACACCCTCAAGGTGAACTACCGATGCACCTCAGGTCAAAGAACCAGACACACCACTGCAGCATCGAGTCAGTCATTGACGAGAAGGTAGACTTCCTAATGACTACTCGAGGTGGTCACGCTCAGTGCCCTCGTTCTCTAACGAGTACCTGTACTCTCGCTCTAGTGTCTCCACACCATAGACTCAAGACTCATCTACTAAAGAGAAGCGATTGTACACCAACCTTTTGGATCAATCACCATCCTCGTGATGATCCTATGGTCGGGAGCATTTTATGAGTTAATAATGATTATTCATGTCTTAAATTTTCTACTCTTAAAAATATGAATTATCATTACCATTAACTCAAAGGATGTATCATAGACACTAAATACACATATATGATAGAAAATAACCCATTTTATTGATTATAATCAAAATTATAATTTTGTCCCTAGAAGTGTATTACAAGTGTCAGCCAATTCTGGCTTCTAGGGCACATATATCTAACAGATACAAGATTGGCACCAAACCACTATAAATCATCTTGCTTGTGTTGTTCTCTTTACTTTCTCTTTACTTGCTCTATTGTGCTTAATTCTTTTTCATTAAATTACACTTTTGCATCTTAACTCATCTCACTTTACTTAGAACATCAAAAGCACATATTGTAATTCTATTTTTAAGTTTATATTTTGTAAAAAAATCCAATTCAGCCCCCTCTTTGGTTGCATAGTTGGGCAATAATGGAGGATCTGCTGATTCAAATGAGGTTAGATTTGGCCTTGGAAGATATACCGCAGGAGATGATAGACAAGTAGTGGAAGTCCTTAGTAAAATGGGCATGTGCCATGATTAGGGCTTATCTGGCAGATGAGGTGCTGTATGGCATGTTAGAGGAGAAGACACTTAAGAATTTATGGTTGAGATTACATCAGTTGTACATGGGAAAGAATATGTGCAATAAATTGATGCTGAAGAAGCAACTGTATAGCCTTCGGATGTAGGAGCGTGAGGATGTTGCAGAACATATTCAGCGATTCGATCGGATGAGCATGGATTTGCTCAACATTAGGATGGAGCTCAAAGAGGAGGATAAGAGTTTATTGCTGCTATATTCACTATCCGAGAGCTTCAATCCATTGGTAATTACACTGCTGTATGGTAAGAAGATACTGATGTATGAGGAGATCGTATTAGTGCTAAGGTCCAACGAGCAGCAAGAATGGATGATGAAGAGGAAGGTCTTCTAGGAGGATCTCATGGTGTCAGAGAGGCTCAGGCAAGGGAAGAAGAAAAGTAGCAAAGGGGCAGCAAGGGGTCCAAGAAGTGCTTCAAGTATGGTGAAACAGGATACTTTAAGTGAGGGTGTCTGCTTTGGAAGAAGTGCAAGAAAGGAGAAAAGTCAAATTCCATCATTTCAATCACTGAAAGTGAAGAGTCAGATGAGCTCTTGGTGGTTTTGGAGGAGCCTGTAGGGTACAGTATATCTAAGATAGTTTTGAAGGGATCCATGGGGTACGGAGGGTCCGAAGGAGCAGCGACTGTGTTCAAGGTATAGCGACAGACTCAGTAGTGCAGCATTGAGTGGTTAGCCTCAAGGGACTTGGTTACAGAGTTAGCTTCTACGTAATTAGGGGGACTTCTATTTTAGATGGAGCATCGGGTAGAGATGGCTTCACCAGTGGAGAGAGTTTTGACATGAGTTCAGAGTAGAAGAGTGTAGGAGGATCAATATCCTAGCACCAATGTTGGAGATGTACAGTTCTAGGTGGAGCAATATGTGTGGGTGAATAGACGAAGTTCTGAGGAGACTATGTCAGGGTATGCAGCGGGTGATGGCATAGGATTGCTGCTGATTTTTCATGAAAGTTCAAGACAAATGATGCAGCGATCAAGTAGAAGGGTGCCTACTACTCCAAGGGTGGTGCATAGGTAAAAGCCAAGGTCTTCAGTGGTGGAGGTAGTCATCCCAAAAGTCTTAAAGAAAGCTCAGTAGCTGAAGAAAGATGGTAGTGGCAAGGTGTGCATAAGTAACTGTCAGGACATGCATCGACAGTGGGATCATAAAAGAGAACATTACGAGGTATGCGAAGGCTTGGGCGCACCAAGATGGAGATTGTAGGATTTGGTGTGGTTCTCCCAAGCCTTAGAAAGGCCACGGGAGGAGCCAGGGTGTTGGCTCTAGGGAGACTAGGACCGGTGTGAATCCTAGGGCTAGGATAGGGGTTGATCTAGAACTATAGGTAAGAGATCTGATCTCTTCGTTACCTAGATGTGATCTAGGATTTGATCTAGAACTATTCTAGATCTAGATATTGATTTGATCAATACCAATCTTACTTGATTTATTTTTAGATTTATGTATGCATTATGACATGTTATAGGTCCTAGATGTAGGGTTTAGTAATTAGATTACATGCTTTTATAGATTAAATAGTTTAATCTACATCTTCTGCAATGATTTATTTCGAAAAAATTTTGAAATACAAGCATGAAACCCTATGTGTTTTTCATCAGTGGAGATTTGGGGCGCCAAGTTTCATGGAAGGCCTTCATTAAGACATCAATCATTGATGTCTTGAAGAGACAAAGGTAAGAGAAAATTGTCTTCTCTTGTATTTTTCTTTCGAGTTCTTTCTTTCTTATTTTTGTATGAGATTTTTTTGTGTGAAAAATCTGAGAGAGAAAGGGAGAGGGCATAGGGGATGGATAGTCTAAGGAGTTGGGGCATGGTGATCATTTTTGGACATGATTTGATCATGTCCTGATGAGAAAAAAGAGAAGAGAAAATAGTTTTCTTTTAGGATTCTTTTGAGAATATTTTCTTCTTAACTTTTGTATGATTTTTTCATGAGAAAAATTAGAGAGAAAGAGATCTAGAAGTGTAAAAAAATAATTGAGGAGCAGGTCTCCTCTTGTCCTGGCATTTTTTCGATAGCAGAGGCATCTCTGGTGTTAGATATATGTGCCCTAGAAGCCAGAATTGGCTGACACTTGTAATACACTTCTAGGGGCAAAATTGCAAAATTGTAATTTTGACTATAATTAATGAAATGGGTTATTTTCTATCACACATGTGTATTTAGTGTCTGTGATACATCCTTTGAGTTAATGGTAATGATAATTCATATTTTCAAGAGTTGAAAATTTAAGACATGAATAATCATTATTAACTCATAAACAGCTCCCGACCATAGGATCATCACGAGGATGGTGATTGATCCGGAAGGTTGGTGTACGATCGCTTCTCTTTAGTAGATGAGTCTTGAGTCTACGGTGTGGAGACACCGGAGCGAGAGTACAGGTACTCGTTAGAGAACGAGGGCACTGAGCGTGACCACCTCGAGTAGTCATTAGGGAGTCTACCTTCTCGTCAATGACTGACTCGATGCTGCAGTAGTGTGTCTGGTTCTTTGACCTGAGATGCATCGGCAGTTCACCTTGAGGGTGTTATAGTTTGACTACACCATTACTCGGTCTCCTAGCCATATGGAACCCTGAGGTGTATGTTGGCTATAGCATGTTCATTGTAGGAACTGGATTGCATCAAGATGGGATCTATCTACCTCGGTGGTAGAGGAGTAGCCCTATGATGATCATGAGAATCAAGTCCAGAAATCCATGGCCATGGTAGAGTGAAATAATAGAAAGAGTTTCTATTTAGATTTTCACATTGGACTCGAATCGAATGATTACATCATATGACAGAGACTAGGGTTTGACGAGTTCACCTTAACCCTAATCTGATCGGGGCTCAAGATAGAAGAACTTGAATCACACAGGTAGCTGCACCAAGAGGTTCGCATTCAGCTCTGATGGGTTGCCACCATATACTGCTAGGTGTCACTGGTGGATTTTGGGAGCAATTAGAATGATTTAGATGATCGATCATTCTAGCTGTTCGAATCAGAAGAGTTCTGATCCATCGAAAGGAGTTTCGATGATGTCTATGATAGAGATCATGACATATCCCATTACCATACAGAACTGAACCTAACTGGGTCACACAAACAAGGGTTTGAATCTGGTGATCATCAATTGAACTGATCTAGTTCAATTGATCTGAATGAGATTCAATTAGGTTCAAGGAAATCGTGCTAGCACTCGATTGAACCTAACGTTCTTCTTTTACTATCATAAATAAGTTGTCCTGACTGAGCCAAAGGAGTTTGTGCTCAATCAGAGGCCTTCATATGGTCTGACTGGAGGTTGTCCAAGTCAGAATAGGTTGTCTTATTTGTAAGACATTACCTGCCATTTTTGGTCACCTGCCATTTCTTGTTCTTTGACTTTGGTCAAAAGTCTACCTTTGACTGGTCAAACGTTGACCATTGACCCTTTGACTTTTGACCACATGTCATGCACCTATTGGAGAGCTGGTGGGGGCCTGTCCCCCTGCCAGAACCTGGCAAGGAGAAGGGCGCACGCCAAGGGTGGCGTGAGCCCAAGTAGGAGGCGCCTAGGAGTCCTTGTTGGACAAGGACTCCACCTCCCTTTTGGATTCCAATCAGAGTTCTACTAAGAATCCAGTTTGACTGGTCTTAGGCGCCCTCTAAGGAGGAATCCAGGGGTCTCTATTCCAACCAATCAGATTTAGATCTGATTTCACAAAGGGTTGTGATTGGTTGAGAGGAAGAGGAGTTGGATCACAAGAGGTCTATAAATAAGACCCTGCGCCCAACCCTAATTCCTAAGTGAATTGAATGAGATTAGATCCCACGCCCCAAGGCTGCCTCTCCCCTCCTTCTCCATGCCATAGTCTCTTCTCCCCTTGCTCTCCACGTCCAAAAGGTGTTTTGGACTTAGGTTGGTGCGATTCAGATCAAGGAAAGGCGATCAAAAGCAAGAAGGCTGCGCTGCTGCAAAAGGACGACTGCAGATCTTCAAAAGAGTTTTGAAGATCCTCCAGATCAGATCCAGATCTGATTTTTGGAGGTGTGATAGAGAAGAAGAGGATCTCCAGATCCAACCCGAGTGGATACCGGTAGAGGCCAGGCGCTTGCGTGGCTAAGATCCAGAACCTTCCGCTGCAATCAGGATCATCTACAGGGTAATAGGATTACCCAAATCAGGTAAATTAAATTTGATTTAATTTATCTTATTTTATTTTATTTATTAAAATAATAAGAATCAGATCTGAAAATATATCAAGATCTGATTGAGATCAAGAAAAAATTTTTGAAATATATCTCTTGATCTAATCAGATCTGGACGAACCTGGACCGGGAAATCAGGATTTCCCTTCAACTGGTATCAGAGCCATGGTTCTAAAATTGTTTAGATCTGATTTTAATTTTATTTTAATTAGAAAATAAAGTGATTTCAGATGTCACATGAGATGTGATCAGATCTGAAATCAGAAAAATTAAAATTAAATGATTTGGATCTAAGAACATGAAGATATGCATGACTAGTTCTAGAATAGAATAGTTCTATAGAATAGTTTTGCATGTCTTTGATTTAATCTGATTAAATCATATTTTAGATCTTCTTATTTACTATTTTCTGATATTATAAGTGTTATAATAACATCTGATAAACAGCAAATAAAAATTATTTAATTTTAAATATCATATGAGATATGATAGATGCATGACTAGACTAGTTGTAGAATAGTTCTACATAATTGTCTAGATTAGAATTTATTTTGATTAGATCAATTTAAATCTAATTTTTTAGATTATTATGTGATAATTTAGATCTGAAAACATGCATGATTATGATACATGAGATGTATGCAAAATATGCCATGATTAGATCTAAATTTGTATATGAGATATATGATATAGATCTATAACTGTTTTGTAGTATTTACATGTTCCTGATTAAGGCGTTCCTCTTGGCCGTCCGGTCATAAGAACGAAGAAGGGTTTAAAGGCCCTCTCTTCCCATTCGATGGGGTGTTCTTATGACGTGTAGGGGTGCTGCGTGTTCGTCCTTAATCAGAAACCCAAAACTTACTTTCTGCAAAACCCTAGATCCTGAAACCCTAGGATTTATTGTGCATATTTTGTTTATGAACCCAACTTAATTAAGAATTAAGTTTATGGAATATTAATTAGGTCTAAAATTGAGAATTTCAGATCTAAGACATATTCATAATACTGGGTTCGGGCTTGGGTAGCTCAATTAGGTCTAAGCGGTTGATCAAACCGAATCAAGAGTTGGTTAGATGGGATCAACAATGCTTAAATTGACCAGCCTAATAGGATTAAGTCTGGGTCAAGATCGAGTCACGATCAAGCAAGACCTAATTAGGCTCAGAGGTTAGAGTCTGGATTGTAGGCTAACCCAATTGGTTCTGACTCAACAATTTGGTGTCTAAGGTAAGTTTGGCACAGACGACCGACTGGTTTTTAATTGGAAGCTACTCGACCTGAATGCGTTCTTGTGCGAGTTAACGGCATATTCCTTCCACCGGTCTCACTTACCTGGCCATATCTGTTGACACAGTTCTGATCTGAGGTGGTCAATAATCCGAGCTGACCCATGCCACTAGGTTAGTCATAATTGTTATGACTAAGCCAAGTCTAGTTTAATGAGACCTGAATCAATTCTCCCTAAGAAAAGATTAAGTCCGAGGTCTTCCACCATTGTAGACGTGCGGGCCCTTCCCGGGGTTGATTGTTCTCGGCTGGATACAGTGGCTCAGTTGCACCGGGAAGACGCAACCATGTCTATTAGGCATTGGATGCTATGGGCTGGAGGATGAGTTGGGCTCAATATTCCGGATACGGTGAGAGACCCAATTAGGAACCCAGTCTATGCAAATGGTGGGTCTGACTTAACTAAGGAGTGGATCAATATTCCGGATACGGTGAGATTCATGAATTAGAGACCAAGTTTGGGTGCACCATGATTAGAGAATCATTGAACAAGAGTTGTTCACTCATTGGCTAACCCATCACCAATAACTGTTAGGTGAGGTGATGAGTCAGTTGGTGAGACCGCACCACCCACTAGAAATCATCAATCGCGGAGATTTTCGCATCTCTACAGAGGGAGTGTAGGGATCCGAGAAAATAGTGGGAGCTAATTTGTTTAAAAATAAAATCCCTAAACAAATTGGTCAAGTCAAAATTACAGTATCTAACTAGAATCTTTGACTCTCTACAGGAAAATGTCTGCGTCCAACCCACTGGCACGTATCCTAGACACACATAGACTGACTGGACCCAATTATAAAGATTGGCTCAGGAACTACAAAATTGTTTTGGGTTCAGAGAAGTTAACACATGTTTTGGACCAGGACCCTCCCACCTTACCAGCTCGTCCATCCACTGAACAGAGAGCGTCTCTGGAAAAATGGATTGACGAAGACAATAAGGCCAGATACTACATGTTGGGCTCGATGTCTGATGAGCTCCAGCGCCAACATGAAGATATCGGGACTGCTCGCCAAATGTTGGCTCACCTGCAGGAGATGTTTGGTGAACAGAGTCGCGCAGCCAAATATCAAGTCACGAAAATGACTTTTTAAGGCTAAGATGCGTGATGGGCAGTCAGTCCAAGATCACTGTCTGACAATGATCAAGGACATGGAAGAGCTTGAGAAGCTCGGTGTGAAGTTGGACTTGGACTTGCAGAACGATATTATTCTGCAATCCTTGACTGATGCATATGGGCAATTCATCATGAATTACCACATGCATAAACTTCAAGAATTCCTTGGCCGAGTTGATGAATATGCTGGTTACCGCTGAGCTTTCTATGAAAGGTTCTAAAGGCTCAGTTCTTGCTATGGAACGGACTTCTTCCAAAAGAAAGTCTTATGGAAAGAAAAAGAAGTCTGTGAAAAAGCAAAAGGTAGAAGGATCAAAGAAGAAGAAGGCAGAACCGAAGAAGAAGGTCGATGGCAAAGGAAAGTGTTTCCATTGCAACAGCGACGGCCATTGGAAGCGGAACTGCCCTACTTACCTGGCCACCCTAAAGAACAAGAAGGAAGGTCCTTCTGGAGGTATGCTCGTTATTGAGTCTAACCTTACGGTTTCTTCTGCATCCAGTTGGGTGCTTGACTCTGGTTCTAGTGCTCATCTGTGCACTTCTATGCAGGGTCTTGAGGATAGCAGGAGGCTGAGGGATGGAGACATGATCCTACGCGTCGGTAATGGAGCAAGAGTTGCTGCAGTAGCCGTGGGAACATACCCTCTGCGATTACCATCTGGTTTAGACTTAGTTTTAAAAGACTGTTATTATGTGCCTGCAGCTAGCAGGAATTTGATTTCTGTTTCATGCTTAGCACAAGAAGGTTATGTGATCACCTTCTTTAAGGACCATTGTAACATTCTTTATGAAAGAAATAAAATTGCAAATGGTTTCCTTGTTAATGGTCTTTATCAGTTGCATATTGATGTACCTGTTTTAACTATCGAGCAAAACGTGAATGCCAAACGACCTAGGGATAGTCCAAACGACAGATATCTATGGCACCTGAGATTAGGTCATATAGCAGAAGATAGGATTAACAAATTGGAGAAAAATGGGCTATTGAGTCCATTGACTTTTGAGTCGTATCCAACTTGTGAATCTTGTCTTCAAGGCAAAATGACTAAACTCCCTTTTGTTGGACATGGGGAGAGGGCCACAGATCTCCTTGCCCTAGTACATACTGATGTGTGCGGCCCATTCGATGTGCCGGCTAGAGGCAATTTTGTCTACTTCATTACCTTTACCGATGATCTGTCTAGGTATGGGTATGTGTATCTTATGAGACATAAGTCTGAAGCCTTTGAAAAGTTCAAAGAATTCAGACATGAAGTAGAAAAACAAACTGGAAAACCCATTAAGGTTCTTCGATCAGATCGAGGAGGTGAATACCTTAGCCGGGAATTCCTAGACTATCTTAAGGAAAATGGCATAGTCTCTCAATGGACTCCACCAGGAACACCTCAACTCAACGGGGTTTCAGAACGGAGAAATCGGACTCTATTGGATATGGTTCGATCCATGATGAGCTTCACAGACCTCCCAGATTTTCTTTGGGGACATTCATTATTAACTTCAATCTATTTACTGAATAGGGTTCCCTCTAAAACCGTTCCTACCACACCGTATGAGATATGGCACGGTAAGAAACCAAGTCTGAGTCATCTCAGAATTTGGGGTTGTCCGGCTTATGTCAAAAGACAACAAGCGGACAAGTTAGAGTTTAGGTCCTTTAGAGCTCGATTCATAGGATATCCTAAAGAGTCATTAGGATACTATTTCTACATTCCAGAAGACCACAATGTGATTGTGAGTCGACATGCCATATTTCTTGAAAAATAGTTTATTCAAGATAGTGGCATTGGAAAGCAGATTAAGCTTGATGAGAAAGTCTCACAAGCAGAAACGAGCTAAGGACCAAGTGGAACCAAATCAGGTTGAGCCAATAAGAACACTACCTCCTCCACCTCGTAGATCGGAAAGAGTTTCCCGTCCCCCTGAAAGATACTTAGGTATTATTTCAGAGGACGTAGAGGAAATGTTCCTCATAGGTAATGGTGCTCATGGTGATGATCCCAAAACCTACAACGAGGCGATATCAGATATCGACTCCGAGAAATGGCTTGAGGCAATGAAGTCAGAAGATTCGACTCGATGCACTCAAACCAAGTCTGGACCTTGGTAGATCCACCAGAAGGTATAGTACCTATTGGGTGTAAATGGATCTTCAAGAGAAAGATTGGTGCAGATGGGAATGTGGAGACATTCAAGGCTAGACTGGTGGCAAAAGGTTATAGTCAACGTGAAGGCATTGACTATCAGGATACCTTTTCCCCGGTAGCTATGCTAAAATCCATCCGCACATTGCTTGCTGTTGCAGCCTATTTCGATTATGAAATATGGCAAATGGACGTGAAAACGGCATTCCTAAATGGATATCTTGAGGAAGATATCTATATGGAACAGCCGCTAGGTTTCACATCCAGTGATACTGATCACAAGGTTTGCAAGCTGCAAAGGTCCATATATGGACTTAAGCAAGCATCTCGGAGCTGGAACACTCGTTTCAATGATGTGATCAAAAAGTTTGGTTTCATCAAAAATGAAGAGGAACCATGTGTTTTCAAAAGGGTCAGTGGGAGCGCTGTTGTCTTCCTCGTATTGTACGTGGATGACATCCTCCTTATTGGGAATGATATTCCCATGTTGACATCAGTCAAGATGTGGTTGTCCTAAGGAATTCTCCATGAAAGACCTAGGTGAAGCATCCTTTATTCTAGGAATTAAGGTCTATAGGGATAGACCGAATAGGATGCTAGGACTTTCACAGAAGATGTACATAGAGGAAGTACTAAAGAGGTTTAGTATGGAAAACTCTAAGAGGGGATTAATACCCTTCAGACATGGTATTCATCTTTCCAAGAAGATGTGCCCCAGCACACCTGAGGAAATAGAACGCATGAGCAAGATCCCTTATGCTTCTGCAATAGGGAGCCTCATGTATGCCATGCTATGTACACGACCTGATATAGCCCATGCTGTGAGTGTCACAAGCAGATATCAGTCAAATCCAGGTGAAGAACACTGGACTTCTGTGAAATGTATCCTTAAGTACTTGAGAAGAACTAAGGATATGATGTTGGTCTTTGGTAATGGAGAACTCCAAGTTCAGGGATACACAGACTCGGACTTCATGTCCGATATAGATGATCGAAAGTCGACATCTGGAAGTCTGTTTGTGTGCAATGGTGGAGCTGTCAGCTGGAAGAGTTCCAAGCAAACTGTGATAGCAGATTCCACCATGGAAGCAGAATATATAGCTGCATCAGAGGCTGCAAAGGAAGCATTCTGGTACAAGAAGTTTGCTGCAGAAATTGGAGTAATGCCATCAGATGCCATTCCTCTTTACTGCGACAACAATGGCGCCATAGCCCTTGCTAAGGAGCCGAGGTCTCACCAGAAGTCCAAGCACATTGAGCGGCGATATCATCTCATCCGCGATTACCTTGAGAAAGGTTACGTTGAGGTCAAGAGAGTCAACTCCGCAGATAATGTGGCAGACCCACTTACAAAGCCGTTGGGCCAGCAGAAGATCGAAGCCCACCTTGAGAAGATGGGACTTAGACTTGTAGCCAATTGGCTTTAGGACAAGTGGGAGATTGTTAGATATATGTGCCCTAGAAGCCAGAATTGGCTGACACTTGTAATACACTTCTAGGGGCAAAATTGTAATTTTGACTATAATTAATGAAATGGGTTATTTTCTATCACACATGTGTATTTAGTGTCTGTGATACATCCTTTGAGTTAATGGTAATGATAATTCATATTTTCAAGAGTTGAAAATTTAAGACATGAATAATCATTATTAACTCATAAACAGCTCCCGACCATAGGATCATCACGAGGATGGTGATTGATCCGGAAGGTTGGTGTACGATCGCTTCTCTTTAGTAGATGAGTCTTGAGTCTACGGTGTGGAGACACCGGAGCGAGAGTACAGGTACTCGTTAGAGAACGAGGGCACTGAGCGTGACCACCTCGAGTAGTCATTAGGGAGTCTACCTTCTCGTCAATGACTGACTCGATGCTGCAGTAGTGTGTCTGGTTCTTTGACCTGAGATGCATCGGCAGTTCACCTTGAGGGTGTTATAGTTTGACTACACCATTACTCGGTCTCCTAGCCATATGGAACCCTGAGGTGTATGTTGGCTATAGCATGTTCATTGTAGGAACTGGATTGCATCAAGATGGGATCTATCTACCTCGGTGGTAGAGGAGTAGCCCTATGATGATCATGAGAATCAAGTCCAGAAATCCATGGCCATGGTAGAGTGAAATAATAGAAAGAGTTTCTATTTAGATTTTCACATTGGACTCGAATCGAATGATTACATCATATGACAGAGACTAGGGTTTGACGAGTTCACCTTAACCCTAATCTGATCGGGGCTCAAGATAGAAGAACTTGAATCACACAGGTAGCTGCACCAAGAGGTTCGCATTCAGCTCTGATGGGTTGCCACCATATACTGCTAGGTGTCACTGGTGGATTTTGGGAGCAATTAGAATGATTTAGATGATCGATCATTCTAGCTGTTCGAATCAGAAGAGTTCTGATCCATCGAAAGGAGTTTCGATGATGTCTATGATAGAGATCATGACATATCCCATTACCATACAGAACTGAACCTAACTGGGTCACACAAACAAGGGTTTGAATCTGGTGATCATCAATTGAACTGATCTAGTTCAATTGATCTGAATGAGATTCAATTAGGTTCAAGGAAATCGTGCTAGCACTCGATTGAACCTAACGTTCTTCTTTTACTATCATAAATAAGTTGTCCTGACTGAGCCAAAGGAGTTTGTGCTCAATCAGAGGCCTTCATATGGTCTGACTGGAGGTTGTCCAAGTCAGAATAGGTTGTCTTATTTGTAAGACATTACCTGCCATTTTTGGTCACCTGCCATTTCTTGTTCTTTGACTTTGGTCAAAAGTCTACCTTTGACTGGTCAAACGTTGACCATTCACCCTTTGACTTTTGACCACATGTCATGCACCTATTGGAGAGCTGGTGGGGGCCTGTCCCCCTGCCAGAACCTGGCAAGGAGAAGGGCGCACGCCAAGGGTGGCGTGAGCCCAAGTAGGAGGCGCCTAGGAGTCCTTGTTGGACAAGGACTCCACCTCCCTTTTGGATTCCAATCAGAGTTCTACTAAGAATCCAGTTTGACTGGTCTTAGGCGCCCTCTAAGGAGGAATCCAGGGGTCTCTATTCCAACCAATCAGATTTAGATCTGATTTCACAAAGGGTTGTGATTGGTTGAGAGGAAGAGGAGTTGGATCACAAGAGGTCTATAAATAAGACCCTGCGCCCAACCCTAATTCCAAGTGAAAGTGAATGCTATTAGACACGCCCCAAGGCTGCCTCTCCCCTCCTTCTCCATGCCATAGTCTCTTCTCCCCTTGCTCTCCACGTCCAAAAGGTGTTTTGGACTTTGGTTGGTGCGATTCAGATCAAGGAAAGGCGATCAAAAGCAAGAAGGCTGCGCTGCTGCAAAAGGACGACTGCAGATCTTCAAAAGAGTTTTGAAGATCCTCCAGATCAGATCCAGATCTGATTTTTGGAGGTGTGATAGAGAAGAAGAGGATCTCCAGATCCAACCCGAGTGGATACCGGTAGAGGCCAGGCGCTTGCGTGGCTAAGATCCAGAACCTTCCACTGCAATCAGGATCATCTATAGGGTAATAGGATTACCCAAATCAGGTAAATTAAATTTGATTTAATTTATCTTGTTTTATTTTATTTATTAAAATAATAAGAATCAGATCTAAAATATATCAAGATCTGTTTGAGATCAAGAGAAAATTTTTGAAATATATCTCTTGATCTAATCAGATCTGGACGAACCTGGACCGAGAAATCAGGATTTCCCTTCATCAACTACAGTATTCTCGATCCATGCAAAGATAAGAGATTCGATCTCTTCTTGATCTAGGTATGATCTAGGGTTTCTAGAATAGTTCTAGATCTATGTATTGATTTGATCAATACCAACTATGCTTGATTTATTTTATTAGGGTAAACCCCGCTCCTATTGAAGTTCAGTCTAATACTTAGCCTAATGTATTGGGTAATTATAGAAGAGCTTCGATCAAGAATTCTCCCTCCAGTAGTCGAACTCCTTTTGGACACCTCTAGCAGTCGAACTCCTTTCGGACTCCACCAGTGGCCGAATTTCTTTTGGACCCCTCTAGCAATCGAACTTCTTTTGGACCCCTCCAGTAGCCGAACTCCTTCTGGACCCCTCCAGCAGTCGAACTTCTTTCAAACTCCTCCAACGGCCGAACTTTCCATAGTTTTTTGGGAAGGTCTCCGCACGAGTTTGGTCTTGTACATGGAATGAATCGACCCACATCCAGACTACCTTAGAGGAGTCTGAACTTTTCTAGAATTGATACAGCTCAAAGGTCATCACCAACCGATGCCCATCCCTTCGACCTTTGACTATCAAATCTCAAATGGACTGGCACATCACGACAACAAACACTATCTTCCAAAACAAACTCCACGTGGCCCCGAGCGGCCAACTATCCAACAGTTACAGCTGTCACTATCAATTTGTTATAGGTTCCATCTATAAAAGAGACCCTCCAGATATATTTTTTCTAGGCTCTCTTCTTCCTCCCAAAAACTCTACAACTTTCTTGATTGAGCACTCCATTTCTATTGGTCGAAAAAGCTAACTTGACCATTAGAGGGTCTTGCCGGAGCCAGCACCCTAGGCTCTGGACGAGACTTATTTTGCAGGTCATCGATGGCGATCTCATCTTCTCTGACTCCAACACTTCTCCGACGGTGATCAGATTTTGCACCAATAGGATTGGTGCTTGAGGAAAGACACTTTATTCCTGAGGATCCCTTATTCTTAAAGGAGTGCTCAGTAGTGATATTTCTTCTTCCTCTCTAGAGTTCATTCCAAAAAAAATGCCTCCCAAGAAAGCTTCGATCTGACAGTCAATAGCCTTTGTAGCCAGATTTCTTCCAAATTTATCCACTCCCACTTTGGCTCCGGCAACTCAAGCTCTACCTACAGCCATGGTGGATGCGGAGCAGCTCAGCCTACTGGTCTAGCAGGTTCGCAAGCTTGCGGAGGCAGTGTAGGCCATGCATCGATAGGCTTCGATGTCAATTTAGTCGGAGCAGGCTTCTCTAGAGCCCCATGATCTGGTCTGGGGATGGTCGACATGGGCTAGCCGGTCGGTGACCTCCGAAAAGGGAAAGCAGAGGGTGGAGAGCCCTTGCTCTGACCATGACTCAACCTTGAGGGGAGTTTTACCTCCGTTCCACCAAAAAACCTTGGAGATCAATGATTGTGAAGATCTCCTGGATCAAAGGCTCTAGAAAATGAGCCGATGAATCAAAGAACTCCGTCATGCTCCCTCCTCCCATGGTAACGATATTTGCACTGACCCTTCTTTTTCTCAAAAGATTATGTAGGAACCAATCCCGCCGAACTTTAAACTTCCATTGTTTGAGAGTTACAATGGGATCACCGATTCGGTCGACCACTTGGAGGCCTATTGGATAATGATGCTGCTCCATGGCACCCCAAATGCCATTTTATGTCGGATTTTTCCATCCACCCTCAAGGAAGCCACTAGGAATTGGTACTCGGCACTTAAGCCAGGTATCATCTTTTTCTTCGATCAAATGAGCCGTCAGTTTATGGCTCATTTTGTTATCTGTCGATGGCCCCGTCGAGGTTCGAATTCTCTGATGAATATTAAGCAAAGGAGGGAGAATCTATCCGAACTTATATCATCCAATTTAATGCTACTGTATTGAAGGTCCAAAACCTGGACCAGTCTATTGCAAAGGCCGCATATAAGGGCGATCTTTAAAAAAATAATTTGCTATTCTCCCTGGAGAAGAAGTACCCCAAGGACTTTATCGATATGCTGGCTCGGACTGAAGGTTATGCTCGAGCTGAAGAAGCCTTTAAGGCCAGGGATAATGAAGCCACCCAGGAGCGGTAGGCGGTGAACCAAATATGCCTACGACTGTAGAGAAATTGAGCAGAGCTCGGCCATGCTCCTGGACTCCTCTGGAGCATAAGCAAGCCTGGACCCCTACCTGGGTTTAGAGGCAAAGAAGCCCGAATAGAAGGATGCGATGGAGCTCTTTATTCAAAAAATTTCATAACTACACTCCTCTTAATGCTCCAAAAACTCAAGTACTGATGGAGATCAGGGATCAACTATCGAGATCAGAAAGGATACGCACTCATCTCAACAAACACAATCCTAACAAGTTCTGCCTCCACCATCGCAATCACGGTCCTGATATGGAAGAGTGCATTCAGCTCCAAGATGAGATCGAGGAGCTCATGAGGCATGATAGGCTTGCCCGATTCCTGTGACATCAGCTAGAAGGATGAGAGGATTGGCCGAGAGCACCCCCATTTCCAGAACCATTGAGGGGCGAGGAGCAGCGAGAAGATCGGCCCCCGATCGACATCATTAACACCATCTCTGGGGGACTTCGATGAGGGGAGGCTAGTAGGTAAGCCGAGCCTGAGAAGAGGTGATGAACTGAAGAGCCCATCGCTTTCACTGATGAGGATGCTTAAGGAGTCTAGTTTCCGCACAACGATGTGGTTGTAATCTCTTTGAACATTGTTGATTATGATGTATGCCGTATTTTGGTAGATAATGAAAGATTCGCTGACATTCTATACTATGATGCTTTCTTTAAAATATCCATACTCGATAATCGTCTGAAACCCATGAGCTCTCCGTTGGTCGGCTTCACTAGTGATGCTGTCCTAGTGGAGGGAATGATAACTCTAGCCAAGATTGTAGGATAGTATCCAAAGCAGGCCAAGGTGTGGGTCAACTTTTTGGTGGTAGAAGCCCACTTTGCTTGTAATACAATCCTCGATCGACCTAGTCTAAATGCACTACGAGCCATAGTGTCGACCTATTACCTGAAAATAAAATTTTCAACAAGCAATGGAATAGGTGAAGTCAGAGGCAATCAAGCATTAGCCCGGCACTGCTACTCCATTGCTTTACAAAATGGCACTTGACTTGACCCTTGCCTAGTTGACGGGCTTGATGTCTGCGATGACCTTGCCGAAGAATGGGATGAGCCCATAGAAGATCTTATGATCGTCCTCCTGAATGACGAAAATGTGGAGCATACGGTGTAGATTGGCTCTAATCTAGAAGATGATGTTCGAAAGCAGCTCATCGCCTTTTTATGGAGGAATGCCGATGTCTTCGTCTGAATTTTGGTGGATATGCCTAGGATTGACGTCGAGGTTATGGAACATCAGCTGGCCATTGATCCCAAGCATCGACCAGTGAAAGAAAGAGTTCGGGGCCACGCACCAGAAAGATAGAAGGCAACAGCTGAAGAAGTCGACAAGCTTCTCAATGCCAGATTTATTCGAGAAATCAGCTATCCAACTTAGATCTCTAATGTGGTCCTGGTCAAGAAGGTCAACGGCAAGTGGAGGATGTGTATAGACTTCAAAAAGCTAAATAAAGCATGTTTGAAAGATAGCTATCCTCTATCCAGGATTCATCAACTGGTAGATGCAACCTCGGACCACGAGCTCTTCACCTTCATGGATGCCTTTTTCAATTATAACCAAATATGGATGGTGCCGGAGGATGAGGAGAAAACTATTTTTGTTACTGACCATGGTCTTTACTGTTATAGGGTTATGCCTTTTAGACTCAAGAATGCAGGGGCAACGTACCAATACCTGATCAACAAGATCTTCAAGGAGCAGATCGGCCATAACATGGAGGTGTATGTGGATGACATGCTCGTCGAAAGCCAAGCTTCAATAAACCACATCGCCGACCTTGAAGAGACTTTCAGTGCACTTAAGAAGTATAAAATGAAGCTGAACCTGACCAAGTGCACCTTTGGTGTGACCTCAGAGAAGTTTCTAGGGTTTATGGTTTCAAGGCGCGTGATCGAAGCAAATCCAGAGAAAATCCAAGCTATTTAGGAGATGACTACTTCAAAAATAATCAAAGAAGTTCAACTCCTGACTGAAAAAGTGGCATCTCTAAGTCACTTCATCTCGAGATCGGTCGAGTGATGCATGTCCTTCTTCCAAGTTCTTAAGAAACCAAAGAATATCTGCTGAATGATGGAGTGCCAACGGGCATTTGAGAAGCTCAAAAATTACCTTGGCTCACCTCCACTGCTGGCTAAGTCTAAATCTAAAGAAGAATTATTCTTGTACCTAGCAGCCTCCCCAACGGCCTTAGCAGCAGTCCTGGTCAAGGAGGAAGCAAAGATACAGCAACCAGTCTACTACATGAGCGGGATCCTGAGGGATGCAGAGATTAGGTACTCTAAGTTAGAAAAGTGACTTACTCTCTTCTAATCACTGCCAGAAGACTCTGACCTTACTTTTAGGGACCCACCATAATGGTCCTTATGGATCAACCAATAAAAGCAGTCCTTCATTGAACGGATGCTTCCGAAAGAATCACAAAATAGGCAATCAAGCTCACGGAGTTTGACATTAATTATCAACCCCAGCCATCGATCAAAGCTTAGATATTGATAGATTTTATAGTAAAATATACCATTCCAGATGAAGTCAAGCTTGAACAGGATGAGATCGGCATCCTGTGGTTGCAACCGAGCCTCCCCAAAGAGAGTGCCAACCTTTCCAAAGATTTTTGGACCTTATACGTGGATGGTTCGTCCAACTCCACTGAAGCAGGTATGGGATTGGTCTTAGTCAACCTCGAGAGAGTCGTCGTCGAATACGTGCTACACTTTGAATTTTCTGCAACTAATAATGGGCCAAATATGAAGCACTGATCGCTGAGTTAAAAATAGCAAGAGAGTTAAAAGTAGATCGGCTTCAAGTCTACAGCGATTCTCAATTAGTGGTCGGCTAAGTTAGTGGCAACTATGAAGCATGGGAGAAAAGTATGATGAAATACCTTAAGAAAATAAAGGATTTGACTCCAGTCTTTGACAGTTTTGGCATTTAACAGATTCCAAGGGTAGAAAATATAAGGGCCGACCTCCTCTCTAAATTGGCCACTTTAGCCCTAGCCGAACAATCCAAAAAAGTATTTTTTGAAGCTCTAAAATGCCCAAGCTCAGAGGAATCACAACTTGTTATGTAGATGGAGCTCGAGTTGAGCTGGATTGACCCGTTAGTTGCTTATCTCAAAGAGAAAGTTCTTCCTCATGATTTGAAAGAAGCTCGAAAACTCAAGAATCAAGCCTTCCAGTACGTTTTGTATGAGGGCAAGTTGTATAAAAGATCATATTCGGTACTACTATTGAGATGTTTTCGACCTTCAGAGGCTGACTTTGCATTATGGGAAGTGCACCAGGAAATTTATGAAAGTCACGTTGGAGTCAGATCTCTGTCACAAAGACTACTTTGGCAAGGATACTATTGGCCGACCTTATACCATGATTTTGTAGAGTATGTCAAGAAATATGGCCGCTGTCAGAGAAATGCAAATATATAAAGATAGCCGACCTCCAAGCTTACTCCACTAAGCACACCTTGGCCATTTACGCAATAAAAAATGGATATACTTGGCCCTTTTCCAATGGCATCTGGACAATAAAAGTTCCTCCTAATTACGATCGACTATTTCACCAAATGGGTCGAAACCGAACTACTAGCAAAAATTACTGAGACCAAGGTATAGAACTTCATTTGAAAGTCAATCATCTACCGATTTGGTCTATCTCAAACTCTCATAACAGATAACGGATGATAGTTCACTAGGACGAGGTTCACTGAGTTCTATGAAGATCTAAACATCTCCCATTGGTTCATGTTGGTAGCTCACCCATAGGCAAATGGGAAAGCTGAAGTGACCAACCGAACCCTATTATAAGACATCAAGACAAGACTCGAAAGAGCAAGAGGGGCCTGGGCAGATGAACTCTATCATGTTCTATGGGCATACCGCACTACCCAAAGACTGTCGACTGGAGAAACATCATTCACCTTAGCTTTTGAAATAGAGGCAGTCATCCTAATCAAACTTAAACTTCCATCAGTGCGGATAGTGGCTTTCAATAAGCAGCATAACCCACAGGATCTCAAAGCCAACCTAGACCTACTAGAAGAAAAAGAGAGGAAGCCCAAGTTCGGATGGCAACTTACAGGCGAAGGATGGCCCGATACTATAACTCCAGAGTCAGAGGTAAAATGTTTAGAGCAGGGGACTTAGTGCTTTGGCTAGCCACCATCTCTCAACCTCAAGGCCAGGGGAAGCTTGCCCCAAATTGGGAAGGACCCTATGAGGTCACGGAGGTTGTCCGACCCAGGACGTATTACTTGGAGGAACTTGGGGGGGCAGACATACCTCAACCATGGAATTTGAAAAATTTATGAATGTATTACTGATGATTTGATTATAATGAAATTCTCCTACTTCAACACTCCAATCTTTGTTATATATTGATGATAAAGGGGGACTACCTCCCAAACTTAATCTCATGATAAATACAGTCCGTTAGGAACAGATGGAGAATCTTATCCTAAAATGAGCAAAGTCGAAGGCCTTGATCATTTTAGACGAGATGAGGAGAGAGGCCCTGACAATGGCCCTAATATGTCCCTACAGCCCATTAGGAACAAGAGGAGAACCACATCCTAACATGAGCAAAGTCGAAGACCTCATTCATTTTAGACGAGATGAGCGGAGAGGCCCTGACAATGATCCTAATGTGCCCCTACAGCCCATTAGAAACAAGAGGAGAACCTCATCCTAACGTGAGCATAATCGAAGACCTCGTTCATTTTAGATGAGATGAGGGAGAGGCCCTGATAACAGCCCTAATGCGCCCCTACAGCCTATTAGGAATATGAGGAGAACCGCATCCTAATGTGAGCAAAGTCGAAGACCTCGTTCATTTTAGACGAGATAAGGGGAGAGGCCCTGACAATGGTCCTAATGCACCCCTACAGTCCATTAAAAATAGGAGTAGAACCTCATCCTAACATAAGCAAAGTCGAAGACCTCGTCCATTTAAGATGGGATTGGGATAGAGGCCCTGTCAATAGTCCAAAATGCGCCCCCATGAGCCACATTAGGAATAGGAGGAGAACCTTATCCTAACATGAGTAAAGTCGGTGATCTCATCGATATAAGATAGGATGGAGGGAGAGATCCTACCGATGATCCTAATGCACTCCCGTAAGCCATGTTAAGAATAGAAAGAAAGCCTCATCCTAACATAAGCAAAAGTTGGAACCTCATAGATCGAAGATGTGGAAAAGGAAGAAGCTTGGTGGAGAATCCTTACACGTATTTTTCCATGATGACCTGACTATGTCAAATGTGAAAGGCAGAACCTTATCTTGATTTGCAAGAAAGGTCCTAGTTTGACGTCCACAATAAGCCCGACATCCATAACGAGCTCGGCATCTATAACAAGCATTTCATAAAAAAATGATAGAGAAAAAAAATGAGGTAAAGAACATAAGGCTGCAAATAGGCCTCAAGTTCATGCGAAATGAAAATAATGAAAAATGTATTATTTCATTACAAAAATGAGTTCATTACAAGCAAAGCATAGGCCGACAAGGCCGATTACACTGAAAGAAAGAAAAAAGAGGGGGAAGAGGCCGAAGCTTTAAGGTGAACCGAATTCTTCGAACTTTGGACTGCTGGCTCCGACCATCACCAAGGCCCGTTTTAGCCTAAGGATCTCCTCCTCAAGCTCCTTCTTCTAGAAGAGACCATCTACATACATTTTGTTGGCGAGCTAAAACTTACCCTCGAGCTCTCACCGCTGTCTCCTTAAAACTTCAGACTCGACCTCCGCATTCTCGACAGCCCAATGTTCATAGGCGAGCTGAAGCTTCAACCATTGAACCTCGGCCTGCTCCACCCCATCCGCTTTTGAAAGCTCACAAATGGTCCTCTTCAAGGAAGCCATCTCCTCCAACTCACCACTCGCGCTGGCTCCCTAGTTATTCTGCAGTCGCTTCCAAGATGAGCTGCCTCATCTCTGGCAACCTTGAGCTCATCTTTAATTCTAGATATCTTCTCCACCTAGATCACTCGGTAGCTATTATGCCAGTTCTCAATATCTTTCAGCTGCTTCCAAAGTTGGAAAAACTTTATTGACTAGTCGAAGTCATACTGGGCTTTGTCGGTAGACCACGGTGAGCTCCCTTCTAGAAGATGGATCTTTTTCCTGACATCCTTTAGGTCGGCTTCAAGAGAGCTGATTTTCACTGTCAGTGCCCAGGACTTGTCGCTGGCATTTCTTTTGAGTTTTGTGACCTCCTTCTCGAAGCTGCCCTTTCGGATACTGAAGCTCACCACTTCCTTCATATGCAAGCCTCGGAGGCAAGTGACCTCTTTGGTTGCCTCAGAAGCATTCTTTCGTGAGGCTTGAAGGTCGTCCTCTATCTTCTTCAACTTCTTCCTCAGAAGATGAACTTTCTTCCTTAGGTTCTTCATCAAGGGCTTTATCGAAACCCCTTGAGGTAGTGGATCAACATTGGTGGGAGACTGCATTCAAGATACGAAAAGTGCTCAAGGGTATGAAAAAATTTACTTCATTTAATCAAAACTTTTGAGTATAAGACAAAAAAGAAGAGTACAACTACTCAAGAATCTCAACCTTGGAGGGTGGAATTGGATCGCTCTCAGCCACCTTAGGTTCTCGAACTGGTTTGGGCACCTCTGCAGCAGGTTTAGATGGGCCAGAAGCGAGCTCGTCAAAGGAAAGAATGACTACAGTATTAGACGGTCCCACCTCCACGTCGTCTTCCTCCTCCTCTAGAAAGTCGAGGTCGAGCTTGGGGAAGCTTCGGGATATCCTTCCTTCACAGAGCTTAAAACCCTGGATAAATGCTTCCTGGCTGAACTCGACGTTTAGGTTCTGCATCTCGAAAGAGGTCTTGAACTCTTTCACAGCCTGGGTCATTGCCTTCATGATTGACTTCGCTATTTGGGTCTCCAATTCGGCAATCCTATTTTTGGCTTTCTTCCTCCTCTCCTCCTCCAGGGCTAGTGCAGCCATCAGTCCGACTGAGGTGAACTTCTCTTCGTGAAGCACATCTTGAAGACTTTCGATATCTGCCGCCTTCTCCTTGGCAAGATGCTCGACCTCATCGACCCTCTCTTGAAGATGGCGGACCTCGGCTCGAAGGTCCTCCTAGGCCTTCTATGCCTCTGCCTCCTGACGATGCATCCTCTTGATGTGAGTGAGCATCTGGTGATCCGACTGCAACAAATAATTGGTGTTAAAAAGAAGAAGAAGAAGAAGGAGAGAAAAAGAAGAATGTAGGAGAGAAAAGAAAGAGTCGAGCAATGGAGCAATCACCTTGAGGATGGTTTCGAGAGAACTTCAGATGAGTTGCCATAGGTTTAGGTCGGCCATCTGGTCCACCACCTTGGGCATGGCAAACTTGTTGATAAGATCTCGGATGATCTTCAGGTTATCAAAGGGATCCTCCCCTCGTTCATTATCATTGCCATCTGGTCCGCCTAAGCGAGCCTTGCAGGACGTCTTCGCAACGGCATTTTTTTTCCTTCCCTCTCCTATCCCTTTCCTGACAAGGAGCTCTAAAACCCGATCCCCGCTGGAGGGACCTAAGGGCATGGAAGGCACTGGGCCCATGCTAGCGGTGTCAACCTCGGCAGTTGGGGCAATCTTGGCATCGATGATGACCACAGATGCAGCAGTAGTGGAGGCAGGGACTCTGGAGCTAGAAACATCGACCTTCGCCCTCTTTGAGCCATCCTCTTACACCTTCCCTTTCCTCTTCTTGGTGAAGAGCCTTTTGGTAAGCATCTTGGTGGCTTGTGCGTCAATTTGTGTAGTAGAAAAAGAAGAGCAGTCAGTAGCAATACACGTATGCAAAACCATGTGGATTTAAAAATCAAAAGATGTACCAGCAGGATCGTGGGGACTCAGACCTAGGTTGAATAAGGTCTATTCCTTTAGAAGGTCAGGAAGAGGAGGAGCTCGGTACACTTTGAGTTTATAAGAAGAATCAAGGTCGGCTCCGTCTAAGCTAGGATCTCAGCGAACTGACTCTCTAATATAATCCCATGAAGGAAGACCTAATGGCAAGGTTGGGCAATGTACAAAAAAGAACTTTTTCATCTAGTTGTAAATGGAAGAAGGGGCACCTTTCAATAACCCCTTCTTTTCGACCTGGGAGAAAAGTACCACCAATCCTTCATGGAAGGATGGCACTTGAAGGTATAGAAATTCCAAAAAAATGAAATGATTGGCTAAACTTCGATCAATTGATAGAGGGAGAGGAAACCTATGATGAACCAAAAGGAGTTCGGTATGATAGATGTGAAGGGGATGTTTAAAAATCAAAATAGGGCAACTACGAATGGGGGCAGTGGGAGTCTAAGCCCGACACGCAAAGCTTCTAAGTACAAATAAAACCGATCGGATGGAGGAGAACTGATCCGATCGTCGGAGCTGGGGAGTTCAAGGTCATATTCGGGAGGGATTTCATGTTGGATTTGGATCAGAGAAAGATCGTTTGGGGTAAGGATGGATGGGATGATGTCTGGAGCAAAAGATGAGCGAGACATGTTCCTAGGTTCTATCTCAGCCAAGGGTGCAGAATCAAAGAAGGTTGGTTTGGATAAGCCACACGAACTGATGGAGTGGGATGTTTCAGAAGACATTCAGATCGAAATGAACCCAAAGAAACCCCTGAAGGGAAATCCTGATTTCCCGATCTAGGTTCGTCCAGATCTAATTAGATCAAGAGATATATTTCAAAAATTTTCTCTTGATCTCAATCAGATCTTGATATGTTTTAGATCTGATTCTTATTATTTTAATAAATAAAATAAAATAAGATAAATTAAATCAAATTTAATTTACCTGATTTGGGTAATCCTATTACCCTGTTGATGATCCTGTTTGCAGTGGAAGGTTCTGGATCTTAGCCACGCAAGCGCCTGGCCTCTACCGGTATCCACTCGGGTTGGATCTGGAGATCCTCTTCTTCTCTATCACACCTCCAAAAATCAGATCTGGATCTGATCTGGAGGATCTTCAAAACTCTTTTGAAGATCTGCAGTCGTCCTTTTGCAGCAGCGCAGCCTTCTTGCTTTTGATCGCCTTTCCTTGATCTGAATCGCACCAACCTAAGTCCAAAACTCTTTTGGACGTGGAGAGCAAGGGGAGAAGAGACTATGGCATGGAGAAGGAGGGGAGAGGCAGCCTTGGGGCGTGTCTAATTTCATTAGAATTAGGGTTGGGCGCAGGGTCTTATTTATAGACCTCTTGTGATCCAACTCCTCTTCCTCTCAACCAATCACAACCCTTTGTGAAATCAGATCTAAATCTGATTGGTTGGAATAGAGACCCCTGGATTCCTCCTTAGAGGGCGCCTAAGACCAGTCAAACTGGATTCTTAGTAGAACTCTGATTGGAATCCAAAAGGGAGGTGGAGTCCTTGTCCAACAAGGACTCCTAGGCGCCTCCTACTTGGGCTCACGCCACCCTTGGCGTGCGCCCTTCTCCTTGCCAGGTTCTGGCAGGGGGACAGGCCCCCACCAGCTCTCCAATAGGTGCATGACATGTGGTCAAAAGTCAAAGGGTGAATGGTCAACGTTTGACCAGTCAAAGGTAGACTTTTGACCAAAGTCAAAGAACAAGAAATGGCAGGTGACCAAAAATGGCAGGTAATGTCTTACAAATAAGACAACCTATTCTGACTTGGACAACCTCCAGTCAGACCATATGAAGGCCTCTGATTGAGCACAAACTCCTTTGGCTCAGTCAGGACAACTTATTTATGATAGTAAAAGAAGAACGTTAGGTTCAATCGAGTGCTAGCACGATTTCCTTGAACCTAATTGAATCTCATTCAGATCAATTGAACTAGATCAGTTCAATTGATGATCACCAGATTCAAACCCTTGTTTGTGTGACCCAGTTAGGTTCAGTTCTGTATGGTAATGGGATATGTCATGATCTCTATCATAGACATCATCGAAACTCCTTTCGATGGATCAGAACTCTTCTGATTCGAACAGCTAGAATGATCGATCATCTAAATCATTCTAATTGCTCCCAAAATCCACCAGTGACACCTAGCAGTATATGGTGGCAACCCATCAGAGCTGAATGCGAACCTCTTGGTGCAGCTACCTGTGTGATTAAGTTCTTCTATCTTGAGCCCCGATCAGATTAGGGTTAAGGTGAACTCGTCAAACCCTAGTCTCTGTCATATGATGTAATCATTCGATTCGAGTCCAATGTGAAAATCTAAATAGAAACTCTTTCTATTATTTCACTCTGCCATGGCCATGGGCTTCTGGACTTGATTCTCATGATTCATCATAGGGCTGCTCCTCTACCACCGAGGTAGATAGATTCCATCTTGATGCAATCCAGTTCCTACAATGAACATGCTATAGCCAACATACACCTCAGGGTTCCATATGGCTAGGAGACCGAGTAATGGTGTAGTCAAACTATAACACCCTCAAGGTGAACTGCCGATGCATCTCAGGTCAAAGAACCAGACACACTACTGCAGCATCGAGTCAGTCATTGACGAGAAGGTAGACTTCCCTAATGACTACTCGAGGTGGTCACGCTCAGTGCCCTCGTTCTCTAACGAGTACCTGTACTCTCGCTCCGGTGTCTCCACACCGTAGACTCAAGACTCATCTACTAAAGAGAAGCGATTCGTACACCAACCTTCCGGATCAATCACCATCCTCGTGATGATCCTATGGTCGGGAGCATGTTTATGAGTTAATAATGATTATTCATGTCTTAAATTTTCAACTCTTGAAAATATGAATTATCATTACCATTAACTCAAAGGATGTATCACAGACACTAAATACACATATGTGATAGAAAATAACCCATTTTCATTAATTATAGTCAAAATTATAATTTTGCCCCTAGAAGTGTATTACAAGTGTCAGCCAATTCTGGCTTCTAGGGCACATATATCTAACAATCTCCCACTTGTCCTAAAGCCAATTGGCTACAAGTCTAAGTCCCATCTTCTCAAGGTGGGCTTCGATCTTCTGCTGGCCCAACGGCTTTGTAAGTGGGTCTGCCACATTATCTGCGGAGTTGACTCTCTTGACCTCAACGTAACCTTTCTCAAGGTAATCGCGGATGAGATGATATCGCCGCTCAATGTGCTTGGACTTCTGGTGAGACCTCGGCTCCTTAGCAAGGGCTATGGCGCCATTGTTGTCGCAGTAAAGAGGAATGGCATCTGATGGCATTACTCCAATTTCTGCAGCAAACTTCTTGTACCAGAATGCTTCCTTTGCAGCCTCTGATGCAGCTATATATTCTGCTTCCATGGTGGAATCTGCTATCACAGTTTGCTTGGAACTCTTCCAGCTGACAGCTCCACCATTGCACACAAACAGACTTCCAGATGTCGACTTTCGATCATCTATATCGGACATGAAGTCCGAGTCTGTGTATCCCTGGAACTTGGAGTTCTCCATTACCAAAGACCAACATCATATCCTTAGTTCTTCTCAAGTACTTAAGGATACATTTCACAGAAGTCCAGTGTTCTTCACCTGGATTTGACTGATATCTGCTTGTGACACTCACAGCATGGGCTATATCAGGTCGTGTACATAGCATGGCATACATGAGGCTCCCTATTGCAGAAGCATAAGGGATCTTGCTCATGCGTTCTATTTCCTCAGGTGTGCTGGGGCACATCTTCTTGGAAAGATGAATACCATGTCTGAAGGGTATTAATCCCCTCTTAGAGTTTTCCATACTAAACCTCTTTAGTACTTCCTCTATGTACATCTTCTGTGAAAGTCCTAGCATCCTATTCGGTCTATCCCTATAGACCTTAATTCCTAGAATAAAGGATGCTTCACCTAGGTCTTTCATGGAGAATTCCTTGGACAACCACATCTTGACTGATGTCAACATGGGAATATCATTCCCAATAAGGAGGATGTCATCCACGTACAATACGAGGAAGACAACAGCGCTCCCACTGACCCTTTTGAAAACACATGGTTCCTCTTCATTTTTGATGAAACCAAACTTTTTGATCACATCATTGAAACGAGTGTTCCAGCTCCGAGATGCTTGCTTAAGTCCATATATGGACCTTTGCAGCTTGCAAACCTTGTGATCAGTATCACTGGATGTGAAACCTAGCGGCTGTTCCATATAGATATCTTCCTCAAGATATCCATTTAGGAATGCCGTTTTCACGTCCATTTGCCATATTTCATAATCGAAATAGGCTGCAACAGCAAGCAATGTGCGGATGGATTTTAGCATAGCTACCGGGGAAAAGGTATCCTGATAGTCAATGCCTTCACGTTGACTATAACCTTTTGCCACCAGTCTAGCCTTGAATGTCTCCACATTCCCATCTGCACCAATCTTTCTCTTGAAGATCCATTTACACCCAATAGGTACTATACCTTCTGGTGGATCTACCAAGGTCCAGACTTGGTTTGAGTGCATCGAGTCAATTTCTGACTTCATTGCCTCAAGCCATTTCTCGGAGTCGATATCTGATATCGCCTCGTTGTAGGTTTTGGGATCATCACCATGAGCACCATTACCTATGAGGAACATTTCCTCTACATCCTCTGAAATAATACCTAAGTATCTTTCAGGGGGACGGGAAAACTCTTTCCGATCTACGAGGTGGAGGAGGTAGTGTTCTTATTGGCTCAACCTGATTTGGTTCCACTTGGTCCTTAGCTCGTTCTGCTTGTGAGACTTTCTCATCAAGCTTAATCTGCTTTCCAATGCCACTATCTTGAATAAACTATTTTTCAAGAAATATGGCATGTCGACTCACAATCACATTGTGGTCTTCTGGAATGTAGAAATAGTATCCTAATGACTCTTTAGGATATCCTATGAATCGAGCTCTAAAGGACCTAAACTCTAACTTGTCCGCTTGTTGTCTTTTGACATGAGCCGGACAACCCCAAATTCTGAGATGACTCAGACTTGGTTTCTTACCGTGCCATATCTCATACGGTGTGGTAGGAACGGTTTTAGAGGGAACCCTATTCAGTAAATAGATTGAAGTTAATAATGAATGTCCCCAAAGAAAATCTGGGAGGTCTGTGAAGCTCATCATGGATCGAACCATATCCAATAGAGTCCGATTTCTCCGTTCTGAAACCCCGTTGAGTTGAGGTGTTCCTGGTGGAGTCCATTGAGAGACTATGCCATTTTCCTTAAGATAGTCTAGGAATTCCCGGCTAAGGTATTCACCTCCTCGATCTGATCGAAGAACCTTAATGGGTTTTCCAGTTTGTTTTTCTACTTCATGTCTGAATTCTTTGAACTTTTCAAAAGCTTCAGACTTGTGTCTCATAAGATACACATACCCATACCTAGACAGATCATCGGTAAAGGTAATGAAGTAGACAAAATTGCCTCTAGCCGGCACATCAAATGGGCCGCACACATCAGTATGTACTAGGGCAAGGAGATCTGTGGCCCTCTCCCCATGTCCAACAAAAGGGAGTTTAGTCATTTTGCCTTGAAGACAAGATTCACAAGTTGGATACGACTCAAAAGTCAATGGACTCAATAGCCCATTTTTCTCCAATTTGTTAATCCTATCTTCTGCTATATGACCTAATCTCAGGTGCCATAGATATCTGTCGTTTGGACTATCCCTAGGTCGTTTGGCATTCACGTTTTGCTCGATAGTTAAAACAGGTACATCAATATGCAACTGATAAAGACCATTAACAAGGAAACCATTTGCAATTTTATTTCTTTCATAAAGAATGTTACAATGGTCCTTAAAGAAGGTGATCACATAACCTTCTTGTGCTAAGCATGAAACAGAAATCAAATTCCTGCTAGCTGCAGGCACATAATAACAGTCTTTTAAAACTAAGTCTAAACCAGATGGTAATCGAAGAGGGTATGTTCCCACGGCTACTGCAGCAACTCTTGCTCCATTACCGATGCGTAGGATCATGTCTCCATCCCTCAGCCTCCTGCTATCCTCAAGACCCTGCATAGAAGTGCACAGATGAGCACTAGAACCAGAGTCAAGCACCCAACTGGATGCAGAAGAAACCGTAAGGTTAGACTCAATAACGAGCATACCTCCAGAAGGACCTTCCTTCTTGTTCTTTAGGGTGGCCAGGTAAGTAGGGCAGTTCCGCTTCCAATGGCCGTCGCTGTTGCAATGGAAACACTTTCCTTTGCCATCGACCTTCTTCTTCGGTTCTGCCTTCTTCTTCTTTGATCCTTCCTACCTTTTGCTTTTTCACAGACTTCTTTTTCTTTCCATAAGACTTTCTTTTGGAAGAAGTCCGTTCCATAGCAAGAACTGAGCCTTTAGAACCTTTCATAGAAAGCTCAGCGGTAACCAGCATATTCATTCAACTCGGCCAAGGAATTTTGAAGTTTATGCATGTGGTAATTCATGATGAATTGCCCATATGCATCAGTCAAGGATTGCAGAATAATATCATTCTGCAAGTCCAAGTCCAACTTCACACCGAGCTTCTCAAGCTCTTCCATGTCCTTGATCATTGTCAGACAGTGATCTTGGACTGACTGCCCATCACGCATCTTAGCCTTAAAAAGTCATTTCGTGACTTGATATTTGGCTGCGCGACTCTGTTCACCAAACATCTCCTGCAGGTGAGCCAACATTTGGCGAGCAGTCCCGATATCTTCATGTTGGCGCTGGAGCTCATCAGACATCGAGCCCAACATGTAGTATCTGGCCTTATTGTCTTCGTCAATCCATTTTTCCAGAGACGCTCTCTGTTCAGTGGATGGACGAGCTGGTAAGGTGGGAGGGTCCTGGTCCAAAACATGTGTTAACTTCTCTGAACCCAAAACAATTTTGTAGTTCCTGAGCCAATCTTTATAATTGGGTCCAGTCAGTCTATGTGTGTCTAGGATACGTGCCAGTGGGTTGGACGCAGACATTTTCCTGTAGAGAGTCAAAGATTCTAGTTAGATACTGTAATTTTGACTTGACCAATTTGTTTAGGGATTTTATTTTTAAACAAATTAGCTCCCACTATTTTCTCGGATCCCTACACTCCCTCTGTAGAGATGCGAAAATCTCCGCGATTGATGATTTCTAGTGGGTGGTGCGGTCTCACCAACTGACTCATCACCTCACCTAACAGTTATTGGTGATGGGTTAGCCAATGAGTGAACAACTCTTGTTCAATGATTCTCTAATCATGGTGCACCCAAACTTGGTCTCTAATTCATGAATCTCACCGTATCCGGAATATTGATCCACTCCTTAGTTAAGTCAGACCCACCATTTGCATAGACTGGGTTCCTAATTGGGTCTCTCACCGTATCCGGAAATATTGAGCCCAACTCATCCTCCAGCCCATAGCATCCAATGCCTAATAGACATGGTTGCGTCTTCCCGGTGCAACTGAGCCACTGTATCCAGCCGAGAACAATCAACCCCGGGAAGGGCCCGCACGTCTACAATGGTGGAAGACCTCGGACTTAATCTTTTCTTAGGGAGAATTGATTCAGGTCTCATTAAACTAGACTTGGCTTAGTCATAACAATTATGACTAACCTAGTGGCATGGGTTAGCTCGGATTATTGACCACCTCAGATCAGAACTGTGTCAACAGATATGGCCAGGTAAGTGAGACCGGTGGAAGGAATATGCCATTAACTCGCACAAGAACGCATTCAGGTCGAGTAGCTTCCAATTAAAAATAGTTATAATTTGATATGATCGTTTTAGTCAAGTCGGGCTCATAGAATGAATTCAGTTGCCAGGCCTGTTAATGTGCTTAACTACGCTGGACCCACGACTAAGGGCCATCCCCGATTTTATGTAACTTGAATGTCCCCACAAGAAATCTGTCGTGAGAAGTCTTCTAGTTAGTGAAGTCTCTATAACTATGGGGACCCTCGGAACGGCATTTATCTCAAATAGAGGTTCCGATTTCTCCAGTTCTGGAAACCCATATGAGTTGAGTGCTGTGCCTGAGGTAGACCTATTGAGCAGAACTGATATGCGCCATTTGCTTCGTAATAATATAGCATAGTATCTACAGGTGAATTCCATCACGGATTAACCGATCGGTAGAGTGTCATCTGCTTCCTTGTCGATAACACTTGACTACACTCGATAGAGACGCAGCTAAAATAGAGGATTGATTTTCTCAGTATAACCTTTGTTTTCGGTGGCTACTTCATTATCTTGTTAAATTTTCTTTAGATATATTTCTAATAACAGCCACGTTCATGAGACATCTGATGGGTTCTTAATAGTAGAATGTGTCGACCGCGCTCCTCACCAATCAAATATCTTCAGTACACGACGTCATCTTAATAGGTAATGAAGATAGACAAAATGGTGTCGGTGATGTCCGGACTAAGCATCGATATGGTCACCGTCACCACCATCCGATGCCTATGTATCGAGGGGCAAGTGTGAGTAATCAGGTACTGGTGACATTGCTTAACTTACTGACCCTCATCAGCTATGTCCATGACTCAAAAAAGGGAGTTATAGTCTTTGCCGGATCATTGGAAGCACATATTAATTCAGCTCAACAAGTGTTAGGATGTATGATGACTTTAGCAAGTAGAATAGTGCGAGGATTCAACTCGGACTTCATATTGAGCCCTACTTCTTTCTCCCAACGTGTTGGTATGACATCCTGTATGTCTGTATGCTAGACTTTCTCATCAAGCTTAATCTGCTTTCCAATGCCGCTATCTTGAATAAACTATTTTTCAAGAAATATGGCATGTCGACTCACAATCACATTGTGGTCTTCTGGAATGTAGAAATAGTATCCTAATGACTCTTTAGGATATCCTATGAATCGAGCTCTAAAGGACCTAAACTCTAACTTGTCCGCTTGTTGTCTTTTGACATGAAGCCGGACAACCCCAAATTCTGAGATGACTCAGACTTGGTTTCTTACCGTGCCATATCTCATACGGTGTGGTAGGAACGGTTTTAGAGGGAACCCTATTCAGTAAATAGATTGAAGTTAATAATGAATGTCCCCAAAGAAAATCAGGGAGGTCTGTGAAGCTCATCATGGATCGAACCATATCCAATAGAGTCCGATTTCTCCGTTCTGAAACCCCGTTGAGTTGAGGTGTTCCTGGTGGAGTCCATTGAGAGACTATGCCATTTTCCTTAAGATAGTCTAGGAATTCCCGGCTAAGGTATTCACCTCCTCGATCTGATCGAAGAACCTTAATGGGTTTTCCAGTTTGTTTTTCTACTTCATGTCTGAATTCTTTGAACTTTTCAAAAGCTTCAGACTTGTGTCTCATAAGATACACATACCCATACCTAGACAGATCATCGGTAAAGGTAATGAAGTAGACAAAATTGCCTCTAGCCGGCACATCGAAATGGGCCGCACACATCAGTATGTACTAGGGCAAGGAGATCTGTGGCCCTCTCCCCATGTCCAACAAAAGGGAGTTTAGTCATTTTGCCTTGAAGACAAGATTCACAAGTTGGATATGACTCAAAAGTCAATGGACTCAATAGCCCATTTTTCTCCAATTTGTTAATCCTATCTTCTGCTATATGACCTAATCTCAGGTGCCATAGATATCTGTCGTTTGGACTATCCCTAGGTCGTTTGGCATTCACGTTTTGCTCGATAGTTAAAACAGGTACATCAATATGCAACTGATAAAGACCATTAACAAGGAAACCATTTGCAATTTTATTTCTTTCATAAAGAATGTTACAATGGTCCTTAAAGAAGGTGATCACATAACCTTCTTGTGCTAAGCATGAAACAGAAATCAAATTCCTGCTAGCTGCAGGCACATAATAACAGTCTTTTAAAACTAAGTCTAAACCAGATGGTAATCGCAAGAGGGTATGTTCCCACGGCTACTGCAGCAACTCTTGCTCCATTACCGACGCGTAGGATCATGTCTCCATCCCTCAGCCTCCTGCTATCCTCAAGACCCTGCATAGAAGTGCACAGATGAGCACTAGAACCAGAGTCAAGCACCCAACTGGATGCAGAAGAAACCGTAAGGTTAGACTCAATAACGAGCATACCTCCAGAAGGACCTTCCTTCTTGTTCTTCAGGGTGGCCAGGTAAGTAGGGCAGTTCCGCTTCCAATGGCCGTCGCTGTTGCAATGGAAACACTTTCCTTTGCCATCGACCTTCTTCTTCGGTTCTGCCTTCTTCTTCTTTGATCCTTCCACCTTTTGCTTTTTCACAGACTTCTTTTTCTTTCCATAAGACTTTCTTTTGGAAGAAGTCCGTTCCATAGCAAGAACTGAGCCTTTAGAACCTTTCATAGAAAGCTCAGCGGTAACCAGCATATTCATCAACTCGGCCAAGGAATTTTGAAGTTTATGCATGTGGTAATTCATGATGAATTGCCCATATGCATCAGTCAAGGATTGCAGAATAATATCGTTCTGCAGATCCAAGTCCAACTTCACACCGAGCTTCTCAAGCTCTTCCATGTCCTTGATCATTGTCAGACAGTGATCTTGGACTGACTGCCCATCACGCATCTTAGCCTTAAAAAGTCATTTTGTGACTTGATATTTGGCTGCGCGACTCTGTTCACCAAACATCTCCTGCAGGTGAGCCAACATTTGGCGAGCAGTCCCGATATCTTCATGTTGGCGCTGGAGCTCATCAGACATCGAGCCCAACATGTAGTATCTGGCCTTATTGTCTTCGTCAATCCATTTTTCCAGAGACGCTCTCTGTTCAGTGGATGGACGAGCTGGTAAGGTGGGAGGGTCCTGGTCCAAAACATGTGTTAACTTCTCTGAACCCAAAATAATTTTGTAGTTCCTGAGCCAATCTTTATAATTGGGTCCAGTCAGTCTATGTGTGTCTAGGATACGTGCCAGTGGGTTGGACGCAGACATTTTCCTGTAGAGAGTCAAAGATTCTAGTTAGATACTGTAATTTTGACTTGACCAATTTGTTTAGGGATTTTATTTTTAAACAAATTAGCTCCCACTATTTTCTCGGATCCCTACACTCCCTCTGTAGAGATGCGAAAATCTCCATGATTGAATGATTTCTAGTGGGTGGTGCGGTCTCACCAACTGACTCATCACCTCACCTAACAGTTATTGGTGATGGGTTAGCCAATGAGTGAACAACTCTTGTTCAATGATTCTCTAATCATGGTGCACCCAAACTTGGTCTCTAATTCATGAATCTCACCGTATCCGGAATATTGATCCACTCCTTAGTTAAGTCAGACCCACCATTTGCATGGACTGGGTTCCTAATTGGGTCTCTCACCGTATCCGGAAATATTGAGCCCAACTCATCCTCCAGCCCATAGCATCCAATGCCTAATAGACATGGTTGCGTCTTCCCGGTGCAACTGAGCCACTGTATCCAGCCGAGAACAATCAACCCCGGGAAGGGCCCGCACATCTACAATGGTGGAAGACCTCAGGACTTAATCTTTTCTTAGGGAGAATTGATTCAGGTCTCATTAAACTAGACTTGGCTTAGTCATAACAATTATGACTAACCTAGTGGCATGGGTTAGCTCGGATTATTGACCACCTCAGATCAGAACTGTGTCAACAGATATGGCCAGGTAAGTGAGACCGGTGGAAGGAATATGCCGTTAACTCGCACAAGAACGCATTCAGGTCGAGTAGCTTCCAATTAAAAACCAGTCGGTCGTCTGTGCCAAACTTACCTTAGACACCAAATTGTTGAGTCAGAACCAATTGGGTTAGCCTACAATCCAGACTCTAACCTCTGAGCCTAATTAGGTCTTGCTTGATCGTGACTCGATCTTGACCCAGACTTAATCCTATTAGGCTGGTCAATTTAAGCATTGTTGATCCCATCTAACCAACTCTTGATTCGGTTTGATCAACCGCTTAGACCTAATTGAGCTACCCAAGCCCGAACCCAGTATTATGAATATGTCTTAGATCTGAAATTCTCAATTTTAGACCTAATTAATATTCCATAAACTTAATTCTTAATTAAGTTGGGTTCATAAACAAAATATGCACAATAAATCCTAGGGTTTCAGGATCTAGGGTTTTGCAGAAAGTAAGTTTTGGGTTTCTGATTAAGGACGAACACGCAGCACCCCTACACGTCATAAGAACACCCCATCGAATGGGAAGAGAGGGCCTTTAAACCCTTCTTCGTTCTTATGACCGGACGGCCAAGAGGAACGCCTTAATCAGGAACATTCAATACTACAAAACAGTATCAGATCTATATCATATATCTCATATACAAAGTAGATCTAATCATGGCATATTTTGCATACATCTCATGTATCAAATCATGCATGTTTTCAGATCTAAATTATCTCATAATAATCTAAAAAATTAGATTTAAATTGATCTAATCAAAATAAATTCTAATCTAGACAATTATGTAGAACTATTCTACAACTAGTCTAGACATGCATCTAATCATATCTCATATGATATTTAAAATTAAATAATTTTTATTTGCTGTTTATCAGATGTTATTATAACACTTATAATATCAGAAAAATAGTAAATAAGAAGATCTAAAATATGATTTAATCAGATTAAATCAAAGACATGCAAAACTATTCTATAGAACTATTCTATTCTAGAACTAGTCATGCATATCTTCATGTTCTTAGATCCAAATCATTTAATTTTAATTTTTCTGATTTCAGATCTGATCACATCTCATGTGACATCTGAAATCACTTTATTTTCTAATTAAAATAAAATTAAAATCAGATCTAAACAATTTTAGAACCATGGCTCTGATACCAGTTGAAGGGAAATCCTGATTTCCCGGTCCAGGTTCGTCCAGATCTGATCAGATCAAGAGATATATTTCAAAAATTTTTCTCTTGATCTCAATCAGATCTTGATATGTTTCAGATCTGATTCTTATTATTTTAATAAATAAAATAAAATAAGATAAATTAAATCAAATTTAATTTACCTGATTTGGGTAATCCTATTACCCTGTAGATGATCCTGATTGCAGCGGAAGGTTCTGGATCTTAGCCACGCAAGCGCCTGGCCTCTACCGGTATCCACTCGGGTTGGATCTGGAGATCCTCTTCTTCTCTATCACACCTCCAAAAATCAGATCTGGATCTGATCTGGAGGATCTTCAAAACTCTTTTGAAGATCTGCAGTCGTCCTTTTGCAGCAGCGCAGCCTTCTTGCTTTTGATCGCCTTTCCTTGATCTGAATCGCACCAACCTAAGTCCAAAACTCCTTTTGGACGTGGAGAGCAAGGGGAGAAGAGACTATGGCATGGAGAAGGAGGGGAGAGGCAGCCTTGGGGCGTGGGAAATCTCAATTTCATTAGAATTAGGGTTGGGCGCAGGGTCTTATTTATAGACCTAAGCTTGTGATCCAACTCCTCTTCCTCTCCAACCAATCACAACCCTTTGTGAAATCAGATCTAAATCTGATTGGTTGGAATAGAGACCCCTGGATTCCTCCTTAGAGGGCGCCTAAGACCAGTCAAACTTGGATTCTTAGTAGAACTCTGAATTGGAATCCAAAAGGGAGGTGGAGTCCTTGTCCAACAAGGACTCCTAGGCGCCTCCTACTTGGGCTCACGCCACCCTTGGCGTGCGCCCTTCTCCTTGCCAGGTTCTGGCAGGGGGACAGGCCCCCACCAGCTCTCCAATAGGTGCATGACATGTGGTCAAAAGTCAAAGGGTCAATGGTCAACGTTTGACCAGTCAAAGGTAGACTTTTGACCAAAGTCAAAGAACAAGAAATGGCAGGTGACCAAAAATGGCAGGTAATGTCTTACAAAATAAGACAACCTATTCTGACTTGGACAACCTCCAGTCAGACCATATGAAGGCCTCTGATTGAGCACAAACTCCTTTGGCTCAGTCAGGACAACTTATTTATGATAGTAAAAGAAGAACGTTAGGTTCAATCGAGTGCTAGCACGATTTTCCTTGAACCTAATTGAATCTCATTCAGATCAATTGAACTAGATCAGTTCAATTGATGATCACCAGATTCAAACCCTTGTTTGTGTGACCCAGTTAGGTTCAGTTCTGTATGGTAATGGGATATGTCATGATCTCTATCATCGACATCATCGAAACTCCTTTCGATGGATCAGAACTCTTCTGATTCGAACAGCTAGAATGATCGATCATCTAAATCATTCTAATTGCTCCCAAAATCCACCAGTGACACCTAGCAGTATATGGTGGCAACCCATCAGAGCTGAATGCGAACCTCTTGGTGCAGCTACCTGTGTGATTAAGTTCTTCTATCTTGAGCCCCGATCAGATTAGGGTTAAGGTGAACTCGTCAAACCCTAGTCTCTGTCATATGATGTAATCATTCGATTCGAGTCCAATGTGAAAATCTAAATAGAAACTCTTTCTATTATTTCACTCTGCCATGGCCATGGGCTTCTGGACTTGATTCTCATGATCATCATAGGGCTGCTCCTCTACCACCGAGGTAGATAGATTCCATCTTGATGCAATCCAGTTCCTACAATGAACATGCTATAGCCAACATACACCTCAGGGTTCCATATGGCTAGGAGACCGAGTAATGGTGTAGTCAAACTATAACACCCTCAAGGTGAACTGCCGATGCATCTCAGGTCAAAGAACCAGACACACTACTGCAGCATCGAGTCAGTCATTGACGAGAAGGTAGACTCCCTAATGACTACTCGAGGTGGTCACGCTCAGTGCCCTCGTTCTCTAACGAGTACCTGTACTCTCGCTCCGGTGTCTCCACACCGTAGACTCAAGACTCATCTACTAAAGAGAAGCGATCGTACACCAACCTTCCGGATCAATCACCATCCTCGTGATGATCCTATGGTCGGGAGCATGTTTATGAGTTAATAATGATTATTCATGTCTTAAATTTTCAACTCTTGAAAATATGAATTATCATTACCATTAACTCAAAGGATGTATCACAGACACTAAATACACATATGTGATAGAAAATAACCCATTTTATTAATTATAGTCAAAATTATAATTTTGCCCCTAGAAGTGTATTACAAGTGTCAGCCAATTCTGGCTTCTAGGGCACATATATCTAACAATCTGATATAACCTACCTTCGCGATGAGGATCCCACCCATTGGGGGTTGAAGGAAAAAGAAGACTTAGGTAGGGATGACTTTCGAACAATAGGAGAAGGCTTTAAATAGCCAGAGATAATTCGAAGTAGTTATGATTGCGGATCGACTTCGGTCGATCAGCGTGAGCCACGTGTCCCACTCATTATGATAGAGGAGCAGCGATAGGCGGAGTCTTTATGGTGCGTACCTATGGCAGAGTTTCGGCGGAAGATTTGAAGGACCATTTTTTTGGACTCATTTTAGACTTAGAAAGTTTCGGTGCTAGCACGGTAAACACCAAAATGTCTCATCTTAACAAGCATGGAAACCTGGGACCGAACTTCGGCCGTCACCTTTTTTCCTTCTTTCCTTCAAATTTCAAACTCGGGAGTAGGTGGACTATTGTTGGGGATAAACCCCGCTCCCATCGAAGTCCAATCTAATACTTAGCCTATGTAATTGGTAATCATAGAAGAGCTTCGATCGAGAATTCTTCCTCCAATAGCCAAACTCCTTTCGGACCCCTCTAGTGATCGAATTCCTTCTAGACCCCTCCAGTAGCCAAATTTCTTTCGGACCCCTCCAGTGGCCAAACTCCTTTCGAACTCCTCTAGTTGTCGAACTCCTTCCGAACCGCTCTAGCAGTCGAACTCCTTTCGGACTCCTCCAGCGGCCGAACTCTCCGTAGTCATCCAGAAAGTTCTCCGCACAAGTTCGATCTCGTACACGGCATGAATCGATCCACACCTGCACTACCTTAGAGGAGTCCAAACTCCTCTAGAATTGATACAGCTCAAAGGTCATCACCAACTAATGTTCATCTCTCCAAACTTTGACAATCAAATCTTAAACGAACTGACACCTTATGACAACAAATACTATCTTTCATAACAAACTCCACAAGGCTCTAAACGGCCCACTATCCGATAGTTATGACTGTCACTATTAGTTTGTTACAAGCTCCATCTATAAAAGGGACCCTTCAGATACGTTTTCTCTAGGCTCTCTTCTTCCTTCCGAAACCTTTGTAATTTTCTTGACTGAGCACTCCATTTCTGTTGGCCAAGAAAGCTAACTTGACCGTCGGAGGGTCTTGCCGAAGCCACCACCCCGACCTCTGGATGAGACTTATCTTGCAAATCACTGATGGCGACCTCATCTTCTTCGACTCCAGCATTTCTCCGATGGCGATCAGATTTTGCACCAATATATTTTTAGATTTATATTTGCATCATGACATATCATAGGTCCTAGATATAGAGTTTATTGATTAGATCACATGCATAATTAGATTAAATTATTTAATCTATATCTTTCGCTGCTTGTAAATTTGAAAATATTTTGAAATATATGCATGAAATCCTGCATGTTATTTCAACAGTGCCTGAAGAGAAAATCCTGATTTCTCGGACCAGGTTCATTCAGATCTGATCAGATCAAGAGATATATTTCAAAATTTTTTTTCTTTGATCCAAATTAGATCTGAGATATTTTAGATCGGATTCTTATTATTCTAATAATAAAAATAAAATCTAGATAAATTAAATCATATTTAATTTACCTTGATGTAGGGTAATCCTATTACCCGTTGATGATTCTGTAAGCAATGGAAGGTTCTGGATCTAGCCACGTAAGTGCCTAGCCTCTATCGATATCCACTCAGGTTGGATCTAGAGATCCTCTTCTTCTCTATCACGTCTCCAAAAATTAGATCTAAATCTGATTTGGAGGATCTTCAAAACACCTTTCGAAGATCAACAGTTGTCCTTTACAGCAGCGCAGCCTTCTAGCTTTCTATTGCCTTTCTCTCATCTGGATTGCACCAACTTAATTCCCAAACTACTTTGGGCATGGCGAGGAGAGGGAGAAGATAGGCTTGGCATGGAAGAGGAGGTGAGAGCCAGCCTTGGGGCGTGGGAATTGCTCATGCTTTTTGAGTTGGGTGCAGGGTCTTATTAATAGACTATGCATGATCCAACTCCTCTTCTTCCCAACCAATCACAACCCTTTATGAAATCAGATCTAAATCTAATTGGTGGGAATAGAGTCCCTTGGATTTCTTCTTAGATGGTGCTTAGGACCAGTCAAAGTTGATTCATAGGAGGAGTCTAATCAGAATCCAAAAAGGAGATGGAGTCCCTGTCCAACAGGGATTCCTGGGCGCCTCCAGCTTGGGCACAGCCAAGGGTGGCATGCGCCCTCCTCCTTGTCAGGTTCTAGCAGGAGGACAGGCCCCCACCAGCTCTCCAATAGGTGCATGACATATGAACAGAAGTCAAAGTATCAAAGGTCAACATTTGACCAGTCAAAGGTCAACTTTTGACCAAAGTCAAAGGAAGAGAAATGGCAGGTGACCAAAAATGGCAGGTATTGTCTTACAAAATAAGACAACCCTTTTCTGACCTAGACAGGCTCCAGTCAGACCAAGTGAAGGCCTTTGATCAAGCACAAACTCCTTTGGCTCAGTCAGGACAACTATTTATGATAGTAAAAGAAGAACGTTAGGTTCAATCGAGTGCTAGCACGATTTTCTTGAACCTAATTGAATCTCATTCAGATCAATTGAACTGAATCAGTTCAATTGATGATCACCAGATTCAAACCCTTGTTTGTGTGACCCAGTTAGGTTCAGTTCTGTATGGTAATGGGATATGTCATGATCTCTATCATCGACATCATCGAAACTCCTTTCGATGGATCAGAACTCTTCTGATTCGAACAGCTAGAATGATCGATCATCTAAATCATTCTAATTGCTCCCAAAATCCACCAGTGACACCTAGCAGTATATGGTGGCAACCCATCAGAGCTGAATACGAACCTCTTGGTGCAGCTACCTGTGTGATTAAGTTCTTCTATCTTGAGCCCCGATCAGATTAGGGTTAAGGTGAACTCGTCAAACCCTAGTTTCTGTCATATGATGTAATCATTCGATTCAAGTCCGATGTGAAAACCTAAATAGAAACTCTTTCTATTATTTCACTCTGCCATGGCCATGGGCTTCTGGACTTGATTCTCATGATCATCATAGGGCTGCTCCTCTACCACCGAGGTAGATAGATTCCATCTTGATGCAATCCAGTTCCTACAATGAACATGCTATAGCCAACATACACCTCAGGGTTCCGTATGGCTAGGAGACCGAGTAATGGTGTAGTCAAACTATAACACCCTCAAGGTGAGTCAAAATACTAGCATCGATCAGTCATTGACGAGAAGGTAGACTCCCTAATGACTACTCGAGGTGGTCAGTCAGTGCCCTCATTACAAGTGTCAGACTCATCTACTTCTGGATCTTCTATGGGCACATTTTATATCATAACAATCTTGAAAATATGAATTATCATTACCATTAACTTGTCCTAAAGCCAATTGGCTACAAGTCTAAGTCCATCTTCTCAAGGTGGGCTTCGATCTTTTGCTGGCCCAACGGCTTTGTAAGTGGGTCTGCCACATTATCTGCGGAGTTGACTCTCTTGACCTCGACATAACCCTTCTCGAGGTAATCGCGGATGAGGTGGTATCGCCGCTCAATGTGCTTGGATTTTTGGTGAGACCTCGGCTCCTTAGCAAGGGCTATGGCGCCATTGTTGTCGCAGTATAGAGGAATGGCATCTGATGGCATTACTCTGATTTCTGCAGCAAACTTCTTGTACCAGAATGCTTCCTTCGCAGCCTCTGATGCAGCGATATATTCTGCTTCCATGGTGGAATCTGCTATCATGTTTGCTTGGAACTCTTCCAGCTGACAGCACCACCATTGCACACAAACAGACTCCAGATGTCGACTTTCGATCATCTATATCGGACATGAAATCCGAGTCTGTGTATCCCTGGACTTGGAGTTCTCCATTACCAAAGACCAACATCATATCCTTAGTTCTTCTCAAGTACTTAAGGATACATTTCACAGAAGTCCAGTGTTCTTCACCTGGATTTGACTGATATCTGCTTGTGACACTCACAGCATGGGCTATATCAGGTCGTGTACATAGCATGGCATACATGAGGCTCCCTATTGCAGAAGCATAAGGGATCTTGCTCATGCGTTCTATTTCCTCAGGTGTGCTAGGGCACATCTTCTTGGAAAGATGAATACCATGTCTGAAGGGTATTAATCCCCTCTTAGAGTTTTCCATACTAAACCTCTTTAGTACTTCCTCTATGTACATCTTCTGTGAAAGTCCTAGCATCCTATTCGGTCTATCCCTATAGACCTTAATTCCTAGAATAAAGGATGCTTCACCTAGGTCTTTCATGGAGAATTCCTTGGACAACCATATTTTGACTGTCGTCATCATGGGAATATCATTCCCAATAAGGAGGATGTCATCCACGTACAATACGAGGAAGACAACAGCGCTCCCACTGATCCTTTTTGAAGAACACATGATTCCTCTTCATTTTTGATGAAACCAAACTATTTTGATCACATCATTGAAATGAGTGATTCCAGCTCCGAGATGCTTGCTTAAGTCCATATATGGACCTTTGCAGCTTGCAAACCTTGTGATCAGTATCACTGGATGTGAAACCTAGCGGCTGTTTCCATATAGATATCTTCCTCAAGATATCCATTTAAGAATGCCGTTTTCACGTCCATTTGCCATATTTCATAATCGAAATAGGCTGCAACGGCAAGCAATGTGCGGATGGATTTTAGCATAGCCACTGGGGAAAAGGTATCCTGATAGTCAATGCCTTCGCGTTGACTATAACCTTTTGCCACTAGTCTAGCCTTGAATGTCTCCACATTCCCATCTGCACCAATCTTTCTCTTGAAGATCCATTTACACCCAATAGGTACTATACCTTCTGGTGGATCTACCAAGGTCCAGACTTGGTTTGAGTGCATCGAGTCAATTTCTGACTGCATTGCCTCTAGCCATTTCTCGGAGAGTCGATATCTGATATCGCCTCGTTGTAGGTTTTGGGATCATCACCATGAGCACCATTACCTACGAGGAACATTTCCTCTACTTCCTCTGAAATAATACCTAAGTATCTTTCAGGGGGATGGAAAACTCTTTCCGATCTACGAGGTGGAGGAGGTAGTGTTCTTATTGGCTCAACCTGATTTGGTTCTAATTCATCCTTAGCTCGTTGTACTTGTGAGACTTTCTCATCAAGCTTAATTTGCTTTCCAATGCCGCTATCTTGAATAAACTATTTTTCAAGAAAGATGGCATGTCAACTCACAATCATATTGTGGTCTTCTGGAATGTTGAAATAGTATCCTAATGACTCTTTAGGATATCCTATGAATCAAGCTCTGAGGCACCTAAACTCTAACTTATCTGCTTGTTGTCTTTTTACATGAGCCGGACAACCCCAAATTCTGAGATGACTCAGACTTAGTTTTTTATCGTGCCAGATTTTTCGAACCAAGTTCGTTCAGATCTGATCGGATCAAGAGATATATTTCAAAAATTTTTTTCTTTGATCCAAATTAGATCTAAAATATTTTAGATTTGATTCTTATTATTTTAATAATAAAAATAAAATTTAGATAAATTAAATTATATTTAATTTACCTTGATGTAGGGTAATCCTATTACCCATTGATGCTCCTGTAAGTAGTGGAAGGTTCTGGATCTAGCCATGTAAGTGCCTGGCCTCTACCGATATCTACTCAGGCTGGATCTGGAGATCCTCTTCTTCTCTATCACATCTCCAAAAATTAGATTTGAATCTAATTTGGAGGATCTTCAAAATACCTTTCGAAGATCAACAGTTGCCCTTTGCAGCAGCACAGCCTTCTAGCTTTCTGTCGCCTTTCTCTTATCTGGATTGCACAAACTTAAATCCCAAACTACTTTGGATGTGGGGAGGAGAGGGAGAAGATAGGCTTGGCATGGAGGAGGAGGAGAGATCCAGCCTTGGGGCATGGGAATCGCTCATGCTTTTTGAGTTGGGCATAAGGTCTTATTTATAGACTATGCATGATCCAACTCCTCTTCTTCCCAATAATCACAACCCTTTGTGAAATTAGATCTAAATCTGATTGGTGGGAATAGAGTCCCTTGGATTTTTCCTTAGATGGTGCCTAAGACCAGTGAAAGTTGGTTCTTAAGAGGAGTCTAATCAAAATCCAAAAAGGAGATGGAGTCCCTATCCAACAGGGACTCCTAGGCGCCTCCAGCTTGGGCACACGCCTAAGGTGGCATGCGCTCTCCTCCTTGTCAGCTTTTGGTAGGGGGATAGGCCCCCACCAGCTCTTCAATAGGTGTGTGACATGTGGACAGAAGTTAAAGTATCAATGGTCAACATTTGACCAGTCAAAGATCAATTTTTGACCAAAATCAAAGGACGAGAAATGGCAGGTGACCAACAATGGTAGGTATTATCTTACAAAATAAGACAACTCTTTTCTGATCTGGACAGGCTCCAATTAGACCAAGTGAAGGCCTTTGATCGAGCATAAACTCCTTTGGCTCAGTCAGGACAACTATTTTATGATAGTAAAAGAAGAACGTTAGGTTCAATCGCATGCTAGCATGATTTTCTTGAACCTAATTGAATCTCATTCAAATTAATTGAACTGAATCAATTTAATTGATGATCACCAGATTCAAACTCTTGTTTGTGTGATCTAGTTAGGTTCAGTTCTATATGGTAATGGGATATGTCATGATCTCTATCACCGACATCGAAACTCCTTTCGATGGATCAGAACTTTTCTGATTTGAACAGCTAGAATGATCGATCATCTAAATCATTCTAATTGCTCCCAAAATCCACTAGTGACACCTAGTAGTATATGGTGGCAACCCATCAGAGCTGAATGCGAACCTCTTGGTGCAGCTACCTGTGTGATTAAGTTCTTCTATCTTGAGCCCCGACCAGATTAGGGTTAAGGTGAACTCGTCAAACCCTAGTTTCTGTCATATGATGTAATCATTCGATTCAAGTCCAATATGAAAACCTAAATAGAAACTCTTTCTATTATTTTACTCTACCATGGCCATGGGCTTCTGGACTTGATTCTCATGATTATTATAGGGCAGCTCTTCTACCACCGAGGTAGAAAGATTCCATCTTGATGCAATCCAGTTCCTACAATGAACATGCTATAGCCAACATACACCTTAAGATTCCATATGGCTAGGAGATCGAGTTATGGTGTAGTCAAACTATAACATCCTCAAGGTAAACTGCTGATGCATCTTAGGTCAAAGAACTAGACACACCACTACAGCATCGAGTTAGTCATCGATGAGAAGGTAGACTTCCTAATGACTACTCGAGGTGGTCACGCTCAGTGCCCTCATTCTCTAATGAGTACCTATAATCTCACTCCGATTTCTCCACATCATAGACTCAAGACTCATCTACTAAAGAAAAGTGATTATATCCCAACCTTCTAGATCAATCACCATCCTCGTGATGATCCTATGGTCGAAAGCATTTTATGAGTTAATAATGATTATTCATGTCTTAAATTTTCAACTTTTGAAAATATGAATTATCATTACCATTAACTCAAAGGATGTATCATAGACACTAAATACATAAATGTGATAGAAAATAATCCATTTTATTGATAATAATTAAAATTATAATTTTGCCCCTAGAAGTGTATTACAAGTGTCAGCCAATTCTGGCTTCTAGGGCACATATATCTAATAGTGCCAATGCATGTCAAAAGGTTGGGGTCGACACTTTTGCTCTTGAGGTCAACACTTGGACTTTTTGAACTTCAAAATCTTGATCCTTTTCTTTCATTTCAGGATAAGGATCGATACCTTTAGCTTTGGGATCGATACCTCCAAGTCTGAAACTTAAAAATTAATTCTTTGAAGCCCTTGGCTTGATGATTTTTGCATAGATCTTTTCTTGGAATAATTTTTTAATTTAAATATCTAAAAAGATCTATATTTACTCATGAAACATATGATTAAATACTCAAATACTCAAAGTTTGACAATTATTAAAATCAATTATGTGGTCAACAATCTCCTCCTTTTTGATGATGGCAAAACTTTAAGTATATGTATAAAAATAAAATTTGATGTATTTCAATAAATTGGCTAGTGTAAATCATGAAGTGATAATGTATACAAGTATAAATGCATGCTTCATGAAGGTTTCCATTTAACTTAAATTCAGATTCATAAATTTAAAATCTTTTGATAAGCTCCAAGTTCCAAGCTCCATGAAATGTATAGCATATACTCAATAAATCTCTTCTCCCCCTTTTTGACAACATCAAAAGAAGATCTAATAGGAAGAAATAAGGAATATCATCAAAATCAATTGATATTAAAAAAGATAGATCAATTTCAGAAATTTTAGAAAATTAAGCTTGAGAGGCCTTTAATATCAAATTTTAAATTTATGATGCCTCTAATATGAAAAGTGAGCATGTTTGATATCAAATTCATGTTGATGTCACTCTCCTCCTTTTAAAAATATTTAAATCTTGATTTTATTAAGATATATAAGGGATAGAGCTTTCACAAGATGTGTTAGCATGATTGATACCAAAAAATATGTTCGAAGCCAAAATTTTATTTGATACCGCCAAAGTAGATTTTTGATTTAAGTTCAAAAATTAGATCTTTTTAATTAAGAATTATTGTAACATGATATTTATTCTTTTTTCTTAAAAAAATTAATAATTCAACTTAACAAAGGTATGTATCAAATAACAAAAATTCGGCAAATCATGTTTCAATTTTGAAAGTCTTCCATATGGTAGTACTTAAAATCATTTTTAGATCCTTAAAGGAATTTGGAAGCTTGAAAATGTGTTAAAATCAGCTTGTTTGTAGTATTTCAACTTCAAATTTATTTCTATTAGTTTTCAAAGAAGTTTAGTAATGTAGTCAAGTATATCAAAAGAAATAAGCATATGTGAATCAAGGTTTCAGAATAGGATGTAATTGAATTTTCTTAGCAACAAATCAATATGAATCTTTCAGGATGAAACATGATTTGTCACAAAAAAAAAATATTTAGAGTACATTTCAAATTCAGTTAAACTCTAATTAATTGTTAAGAGTAATTAATCATTCAAATTATGCAAGTTAAGATAGAAGATTAAAGGCACATGAAGTCTTAATGGTGTTGTGCAGTGAGTGTTTATTTTCCAATACAAGTCATTTAGAATTTTCAATCAAATCAAAATGAAGTATATGAAGTATTTCTCCCACTTTTTCTTTCAAATTAATGAAATTTAAATGTGCTTTCAATCAATTTGTCATTTCTTCTTTAAAGTTTTCTCTCCCTTTGTTTTACAAACATAGCCATTGTCATAACTAAGCAAAATTTTAAGAGTATTAAGCATTAATTGAGTTGGACTAATTATTAATTAATTCACATATCAATCAACCAACTGAATGATTCATTCAAGAAGAAACAAAGTAATATGATGGAAAAAGTAATGGATGTTTTCTTTTTTTAAGAACTAGTAATATTATTTATTCAAGTCTTAAAATTTGCTCTTATTAAGAAAACAAGAGTCAAGGTTTGTTCTTTTTGTGTTAAACATTTTTACTTTCCAATTGTTCTTCCTTTCCAACGAGCACTTTTAAATTTTAGATTATTAAAATTAAATATTTATATTCATTTAACTTATAATTCTTTAGAATTTGCTTCTCCTTCCTTTTGTAATAAAGGCCAAATTCAAGAATATAAAAAGATAACAAGACATTAAACAAATTAATATTGATTAAGGCAATTTGGCACCATAATTTTTTTTTTTTTTAAAAAAGATATCTTTTCCATTTGCTCTAGAAGATGTTTACATGAACTGTTTACAGATTCATTAGAAAGGTCAAAATGCAAGACTCCTATGTTTTGATAAAAGGTGGATTGCTAGGAGGTTCTAAGACAGTCATGAGAAAAGTCCTAGCATTCTAAGTGATAAGGTTAGGCTCTACGAACTAGGATCAGGCTGGAGAGATGAAGGTGGTCCAACATCTATAGATGGCTGGCCTGAAACATCTATCCTCATAGTAGAAATCTCCTAAATCAGTCATCTAGCCTCCTCTTTGAGTAGTGAGAGAGCCTCTGAGGAGAGTCTCTGAATCTATAAGCTGACAACAATAATGATCCTCGAGAAAACTCTCTCAATAAGCAAGTCCTCGTCTAGTCTGAGATATGATTTATCTGACCTCTCTGGATGATCCATCGGTGCCTTTATCGTCCTATTAGTTTACTTTGCCGATGTGCTAGCTCCTCCATTTGAATGTCTGGTACTGTAGGTGGAGCCCCAACTAGATCCTCTGCTTGAATCTAAGCTCCTCAATGAATCCAACGAATATCCTATCTCTCAAATCCTATATGGCACAGAGAGTGTTCGTTGTAAGTATTTGTATGCATCAGAGCTCTAGTAATCTCTCCATCAAGATCTACCCCATGCTCTTGAAAAACTAATGTCAATGCCATCCATAGGGTAGAGAACTCCTAGATTTTCCTACTATATCCCCCATAAATTTCATCATAAGTGTCGGAAGGTTCAGAAAGATCTCTCGAATAACATGATACATGAAAGATATATCTCTAGTAGCTACAAAGTCAAATCTACTAATTTTAGGGAAGAAAATCCTACTGGTAATGTGATGTAGGAGGTGCATTTCAGTAGATAGCCAGTTAGCACTTATCTCCTCTAAATCACTAATATCCTCTCTTTCCAAAATATATTTAATCCCTTTAGATCTCTTTTCAAGCTTATCAATTCGGCTCCCTTTAGCTCTCATCCTTAGAATTCTCCCTAACTTTTCATAGCCGAAAACAATTAGAACTCCTTTAACGTCGGATTCAGTGACCCCATCTCCACTTTTCAAGTTTAAATAAAATTCTCTAACAAGGTTGGGGTAGGTGAGTACATTTAAAGAACAGAAGAACTTCCAACCTATATTTCTAATTTTCTTTCCAAAATCAAACCCATTTTTCTTAAGAAAGTCAAAATCTACCTTTCTACCGGTAGAAATTACATGGGAGACTGTGGTTGACTGAGAAGGGGTGGCTCATGAAGATGAGGGAGTAACTGGAGTAGGAGACATCGCTGTAGGTGAGGGAGGAGATGATCTTTGCTCAGCATGGTGCTTCGAGCATCATTCACGGATTGGAGATGGAGAAGAGGATGACCTAGGACTCGGAGAACCCACATGGGGTCTTCTTTCCCATCACACAATCCACTTCACATGCGGTATTTTTCACCAAACCAAGGGAAGGAGGGAATGAGGAAGGGTTTCAAAGGTTTGGATTGGATGGGGAGGGAGTGTAGATGTCCTGATTCGAAGGAGTGAATCGAAGACGAAAATAAGAAAGATGGTTCAGGATTTGAAAAACCCAACCTTGAAAAAGAAGTCGACACCTTGCTTAAAAAATATCGACACCTTGAAAAGTGTCAGCACCAATAAAACAAAGTATCGACACCTCCTAGAACTATTCTAGATGGATTTTTTAGCATAAGTGTCGATATCTTGATATAGAATAATTTAGAGAAGATCCAAATTAGGGAAGTTTTAATCAAATTATGATAAAAAAGGATATTCAATTAATTTCAAAGGTCAAAAATGATATTCAAACTGAATTTGAGATTTAATGGTTTAACCAAAAGATATGATGATCAATTGATTTATAAGAATTTAAGGAGGGAAAATCTAGATGTAAGCTCTATATGTTTAGTTTCAATTGGGGAAGACTTGAGTCTTTAGAAAACTAAAATGCAATGTAGCTTCAAACAATTGAATTTATGAAGGGATGATTTATTTTCAAGTATTTTTTTATGCAATTAATCTTGAGTAAATTTAATAGTTTAGTATTTTATGGGGGAAGGTCAAACTTAGTTTCTCTTATAAATTTAGCAATTAAAGCATTTAAACCAATTGAGCATCTCATAGTCTAAATTTATCAAATATGAAATTGATATGGAGAGTCTTAAAATATCAAGCTAAATTTTAATTTTAATCAATTCAATCATAGATATATAGAGGAGAGCTTATTGGTCTTTAAAATCAAAACATCATGATATAAATTCATTACATACATCAAAATCAATCAATTGTACATAAGAAATACTTTAAGCAAGGAATTTCATATACATGCATATTAATCAATGAATTGAATCAATGAAAGAAATTCAATAACCATTAATGGTCTGATGAAAGAAAAGCTTAGATCATATCAACAATCACCATCCATCATCTATCTCTTCCAAGGCATCCAAGTAAGAATTTTTTTTTTTTTATTTAAGCTCATTGGATCCTTGGCATACCTTATAAAATCACTTCATAGCTTTTGGTACCCAAGTCATCTTGGGTCCATAAGAGTTAGTGTTTAAGGTTCTTTTTAGAACCTAAATTTATTTAATCCATGTTTGGCCAATTCTTTTAAGATTACATTCCAAAATTTTGTGGCTAATTTGATTATATTTGAAGCATTTGATAGAATGATTTTTAGTTGTGACTCCTATAAAAATATTTCTAATATTTTGATGTTTTCCTAAAATATTAAAATCAATTTTTGTTTTATTGAAAATAGCCCAATTGGTTTTTACCATAGATTGCTGATTTTAAAGGCTAATTGCAAACTTTTTAGCTATAGATTTCAAAACCTCAACTTCTCTTCTTAATTTTTTATTTTCTTCCAAGAGCTCTTTCTTTTTATTTAAAATATTTTTATTTTTTTTAGAAAATATTTTAAAATATCAATTTTCTTTTTAAGCACAATATTTTATTTAACTAAAAAGTTTTTAGATTTAATCAAATATTCTGTTTCTTTAACTAAAGAATTCTTTTCTTCCATTAAATTAAAATTATCCTTTTTAAGCTCCCTACTTTTCTATCTTAATTTTATAAATTCAGCATTAGTTCATTGAAGGCATCAACTAGTCATCAAAAGTAAAATTAGGTGAGTTTTCAGAATTTACCTCATCCTCCAAGGTCATGAGGCAAAGATTTTCATTTTTCTCTTTCTCATCCAAGCTTGACATATTATCACTTCCCCAAATTTCTAATAAAGCACTTTTCTTCATTTTTTTGGGGCATATTTGGTTGTTGATGATATTTTTCTTCTTTTCTTTCTCCTTCTTCTTCATATATTTTTTCATGAGGAACTTCTTGAATTTTCTTGAAAGAAGTATCATGTCCTCCTCATCTTTTTCTTCATCTTCCTCCAACTCATTGCTTTCCTAAAAATTTGAAGTAGACTTGAAGGTGATGGTCTTCAATTTCTTTGGCTCCTCTTCTTCCTTCTTTTATGCCATATGCATCTTATGGGTCATGAGAGAACCCATAAGCTCTTCTAGGGATAGCTTGGTGAGATTCTTCACTTCTTGTATTGCCGTTACCTTAGCTTCCCATTCTTTAGGTGAGGACCTAAGCACCTTGCCAACAAGATCATGGTTAGAATAAGTTTTACCTTGGCCATTTAAAGCATTTATAATTTTAGTAAATTTGGTGAACATATCAAAAATAGACTCATATTTTTTTATTTTGAATATTTCATATTTATGAAGAAGCAAGTTAATTTTAGATTTTTTGACTTTGCTTGTTTCTTCATGAGTTATTTCTAGTATGTCCTAAATTTTTTTAGCCGATGTGCAAGATGATGTTCTATTAAACTCATGCACATCCAAGGAATAATAAAGTATATTGATGGCTTTTGTATTTAATTGAGCTAACTTTTTATCAAATTGATCCCATTTCTTTTTTGATTTAGGAAGAGTCATATCATTTATAATTTTTGCGAGTGTGTGTGGTTCTCTAGTTATGATTCCCCATGAATCATAATCTAGAGCTTGTATGAAAATTCTCATTTTAATTTTTCAAAAGGTGTAGTGGGTACCATCAAATAAAGGTGATCTAGTGGTGGATTGGCCCTCAATAAAAAGAAATACCACTTGGGGTTGCTATCTGATCTTTTATCCTTAATGGTTAGACCAATAATTAATAACAGAGCATCTACTCTGATACTACTTATTGCCAAAGTATGGCTACCTAAGAGGGGGAGTGAATTGGGTTTATAAAATTTTGGCCAAATTTAGCTTTAAACAATTATGTGCCTAACTTAGCTTAAGAGATTATATGGTGAAAGCAATTTATAGCAGTGAAATTAAAACATATATATTGCTAAATAAGAATAAAAAATTAAGCTAAGCAAGAATTACAAGCAAGTAATACAAACAAAGAAATCACAACATAAACATACGAGAAATTTATAATGGTTCAGAGCAACCTGCTCCTACGTCCATTCTCCAAGTTTTTCTTAGGAGTTTCACTATAATCTCTAAATTATAGTAAGTTTATTTTAACTTGAGATTATAAACAAATCCAATTAGTTTTGTCGAGCTCATCAACCATAATCTAACTCTAATAGTTTTTCGAATTTACTATCAATCCAGTTGATTTTAACCTAGGAGCACCAACTAAAACCTTTACACCATCCAATTACTGGCTTGGACTAGCCTACATCCCAAGTTTTTTTTTCTTAAAAAAACTTGTAAAGAAATAAAAATATAAAGTATAAAAAAATTTAGAGCAAAATAAAATATAAAAAGAGAACACTTTTTGATGAGCGAAGAAAATGTTGAATATGTGCTCTTTGGTAGCTTTTCTTCTCTTCAAATGGTGTTGAGAGATTTGCTTGAAGTGTTGTACAAGATAACTCTTGAACGCTCTTTAAATTTGAAGCTCAAATCTCTCTCTTTTCTTTTTTTATTGGATATTCAATGTAACTTCCTCTTCTTAAATGATTTTCTTTCTTGAATCTTTAATCTTTTTTTTAAAAATATTTTTTTTAACTTTTTTATACTTGAGAGTGGCTTTTGAGTGAGTTTTGGCTATCGAAAAGCTTGGACTAGCCATTGGAGTAGAGAATGGCCTATTGGAGAAGTGCATAAAACTAGCTGTTATGCTTTGGGTTGACATTTTTTCCTTCAGGTATCGATATTTTTTCCTCAGGTGTTGACACTTTTTTCTCAAATATTGACATCTCTTAGGATCCGAAAGATTTATGCTCTCTATATTCTGTGCTATGCAATCAAGGTTGATCCTGGAGTTATCCTCTAGCATAGGGATCATTTTGGAGGTCGTCTCCTCTGCATGCCAGTGCATGCCAAAAGGCTGGGGTCGATACCTGAACTTCTTGAACTTTAAAATCTTAATCTTTTTACTTGATTTCAGGGCAGGGATCAACACCTTTAGCTTTAAGGTCGACACCTCCAAGTATGAAACTCAAAAATTAATTTTTTGAAGCCCTTGACTTGATGATTTTTATGTAGATTTTTCTTGGATTAATTCTTCAATTTAAATACCTAGAAAGTCCTACATCCACTCATGAAATACATGGTTAAATACTCAAATACTCAAAGTTTGATAATCATCAAAATCAATCATGAGGTCAAGATGAAGTTTAGATAGAGGTTCGAAGCCATCCTCAGCTCCTACATCCTCTTTCCAAGGAAATACCAATGAGAATTCCAATCCACTAATCGCATTCTAATGATTACAATAATCCATCAATCTACCACTAACAAATAAGCAAATATGATATTATTTCCAAGTTTGTACAATAACTTGCTTGAAGGCACGACCATGCCTTATCCTCAAGTTTCAAAATTTCCTTTGAAACTTACCCAAATCTCTTACAAATTGTAAGAAGAGTTTACAAACATAAGTAGCTCCTAGCTACAAGCTTCATGAACATGGTTCAGCTCTTTCAAATACATGGAGGAAAATAAAGATTCAGCTAATTAAGTGCTTTTCCCACTTGAAAGCTCTATTTACTGAGATTTGGTGGCATAGTTCGCTTGTATTCAATTCACTTCTCAAAAATTTCTCCTCATTAATTAGTTGATGCTTTTTAAATAAGATAGAAGACACCTTGGATCTTTTTCTCATCATTAGAGGGTTCTCATGCCTTAGTAATGGCCAAAAGTATAATTCAAAACCTATTGGGAGAATAGCCATTAAAGGCTATCAACTGTAGAGGAGTTGGCTCCTAGACATCTAGGGTTGATTGCTCTTTTACTAGAGTTGGCTCCTAAACTATCGTAGAAAACAACTTTTCTGTTTCCCACTTATGGCTATTCTAAAGTCAGCTCTTTCGAGATTAAGGTTGACTTCTCGTCATATACTATTTGACTTCTATGTTCTTTAGTTGGCTTTTGAGATGTTGGGGTTGACTCCACCAAGCCTAGGGCAAACTCCTAACCATCCCATAGAATTCAGCCTTTTTGTTTCATCCAATGGTCATCATAGAGTCGGCTCCTCTAAGGCTAGAGGTAGCTCCACTTGCACTATATTTTTTAATGTATATATATTGCAAGCTTCTTCAAATAGTCAAATAATCATCTCAAGGATTCTATATCTAATCAAATACTAAGAGCATCCTATAGATTATATTTATCTCTTTCCAAAGTACATAAAACCAATAATCGGTACTCCAATATTTTGTATCATCCTAATCAATCCTTAGGACCAAGAATCTTTCTCTTTCTGATGATGAATTAAGCATTCAAAACTTTAGACAATTCAAGTATTAGAGAATTTGTAAATTTCAAGAGTTTGAAATTTTGATCTTCAATATACCAAATCCTTTAAAGAGTATCAAAGTCAATTGGATGCATCAATGCTCTTTTAAAGATATTTTAAGTTAGATTAGTAGATTTTTAGATTCAATATGCATCAAAGCACATGAACTAAGACTAGAGCAGTTGAATCATGCAACTTATATTGTATCAAAGTCAATTTTCAATTTAATTTGATGCAAGATATGATCTATCAGAGCTATTTATAACAAAGCAATTTTATGTTACATTATATTGAATTACTCATTATATGTTTTATATAGTATCAAAGTATACTTTATATTATAATAGAGTATGTATCAGAGCTTTGCATATATTGTATCAAAGCATGATTCATGTTGAAATAGATCATATTAGGGAATTCAAGCATACTTTATTCTGCACTAGAGTCATGGATGTGTTAGAATTGTATCAGAGCATGTGTTTGAGTTGTGTTTGATAGAGTTATTAATGATTTACATTATATTGAATTGTTCGTTATGTGCTTCATACTTAATTAGTGTTGGAAATTATGTCCCAAAGTCAATCGTCAGCCTATTGATGGTTGAGCTAATTTTATAAATTTATGTATAAATTATTTATGATTAAAAAGTTTATTCTAGCTTTTTCATCGCAAGTTGTGTACATCTTCTAATAAACGCTTGTGTTATGATGAAGTCCTTAGAACTATTTAAAATCGATAATGAAAGATTTATCATTTAGTCCTTAAATCTGTTCACGATAAAATGATATGTTATTACCTAGGATGACAATATTTATTGAATGAAGATCATTGTGTGCCATATGGATTGGTTATCCTCTTAACCAAAGAGTATGAAGATACTAGTATGGTATACAGGTGAGATATAAGGATATATTTGCACTAAATGTGATCAACTCTAAAGCATTCTACTGTCAAGATTTGCTCCAAAGGGATATGGATATAATCATCTCTCCGATCTGAGATCACTACGGTGGCTTGCAAGCAACTCACCGTGCTTTGATGTCGGATTATCTAAATTTTTAATTCAATTATGAAAGATTTTTGAACATACTCAAGTACTTGTGAAATCGGTGTATGAGTCAAGATGGGATTGACCACTCCTGATTTCAGAAGATGTGTTGCATTATGTTTTAATTTAGCAAAGCCTTGGTCTGGATAGCTCTTGTGAGGAGTCACAAGATTGATTGCATTAAGACATATTATGGATGTATTGTGGTATTACCAAGCTCTAATACCACTTGTTAAGATAAATCCCTCAATTGCAAAGCATGGATCACCCGCCTAAGATCATAATAGTGCCCAAGAAAGATAGTTGTCAATGCCACGCAAGAAAAAAGAAGAAAGAACATAAAATAAATATAATAAAATATACATAGGTTTGGCCTCAAGCCTACCTGTATGAGGTGTGCAAACTTTACTATCAGAGAAATAAAAATAAATAAATATAAGAGAAACTTACCACTCAACCATTGTACAAGAGTTTTTTTAATAAGAAGTTCCAAAATCCTTATAAAAGCTTTGTAAAACCTCTCAAAAAGTCTCTTAGCATCTTCAGAATGTCACCAACTCTTTGATGTAATAAATGATTCATAAATTAGAGTTATATAGACTCCAAAAGTCTAAAAATAGTATTTCAATAGGAAACCCAGTCCCAAACACACCCGAGATCATTTTTTGGCCATCTGATCATGATCGGCTTGAACTAAAGCCATTCAATCATGAACAAAGTGTCTAGATCAAGCTTGGATTGCATCTGATTCATCTGATCATGATTGGGAGCTCTCTTAGCCATCAGATCATGCAAAACAATAGCTCATCATGCCTAGATCAAGCTCTAGCCATCTGATCATGATCGGCTCCTATTCAAGCCATCGGATTGTGATTGATCCATGAAATAGTGCCATGGACCACAAACATTTTGAAACTTTTTTGAATAAAATATAGTAAAAAATATTAGATTAATCAAATATTAATCTACATATGTTAAGGTTTAATCATAAAACCCTATATTCGGATTGAGACTTGTATATCTGCAAGAAAAAATGAATGCACTAGATTAATAAATCATATTTATTGACCTATTCATGTTCAAAACATGATACCTAAGCATGGATAGATGATCTTCATAACTAAAAATGCTAGAAAGAAGCTGCTCATGTCATGATGTAGCCACATGGTCATTCTGAAAAGGAAGCAATGCAGGATTGGCAATGCTACTTTCAAAAAAATTTTTAAAAATAGAAAAAATATAGGAAAAAAGATAATTAATCTAATTTATTATCTACTAATCATATTAAAATATTAAAACCTACACTAAGGATCTAAACATAATATGCATGTATTCATATAGATCTGAAAAATAAAACTATGCAACAAACTATTTACTACATCTATGTGTTCAGAACATAATACCTTTTCATGGATAGTTGATTGCCATGATCTAATCATCGTCAAGGAGGTCTGCTGGTCAAGATGTAGCCACACAAATATCTAGTATCCATGGATCATCCACATGAGGTTCCTGATCCTGATCGGTTCCATGCGAGTGCTAGCTTGATGCCGGAATGCTTCAGGTGCTGTTTTGATCGAATGACTTCAATCTTCATCTATGGGCTTCACAAATACTCCAAGTCATTGGTAGATATAATAGAGAGGTAGAGGAGGTTCTCTCTAAAGTTTCGTGGACTTTGGATGCTCGTAGCTCATGGAATCTCTTCCCGAACCCTAGGTCAAATACCTAGGGCTGTACTCAATGAAAACCCTGTGCTAGACCCTCTCTAATTTTTCTTCTCATGGGAAATTTAATTTTTTTCTTTTATACACACACAGAGGCTCATGGAAGACTTCTACTTATTTTCAGATTGATTTTGTATGTACCAAAAATCTCTCCTTTTTATTTTTCACCAAATAGTGTCACATACGCGTGGGAAGATGAGAACAAATTTGTTGCTAGTTTTGAATTGAAATCTCATTTTAATCCAAAACTTCAACCAACTAAAATTAAACTTAATTAGGATGTGGAAAAGAGTTGTGCACCCACTCTTCAGCAAGGAGAAGTCCACAAGAAACCCCTTTCACATGGAGATAATAGGTGCACAAAAGTTTAGGTGGTGTAGAGATAAGATATGGTTGTTGCTGATCCAAATTCAAACTCTTTTTTGAATTTGAATGGCAACTAACCACAACTTATCCCTTAAGGATGAGGAAAGACCAGTCAAAACCTCTTATGTGCATGGGAAAAAGGGTATGAGAGAATTAATTCAGAATTTAAATGGGGCATGGGGTTTAAATATGGCGGCGCATGGGAAGACTAGTCAAACTAGTCTTTGAATTCTAAACTTCAACCAACTGAACCAACCCAATCAAAATTGGTTAGGTCTAATTAGACTAAATTAAACCCAACATATTTAGGCTTGATTAGGCTCAATCAAATCTTAATAAAATCAAGAATTGATTAAGTCCAACATCTAATCAAATTAGGATTCAAAACTCCTCGACGATTAGGTCAACTCGTGACCTAATCGGGTCAAACCCAACTAAATATAATTCAATTAAACTTGAACCAAAAATAATTATTCAATCAAATTGAGTTAATTAGTGATCAAATTACTAATAAAATCTCTATAAAATTAGAGTTCAAATCCAGTAGGTCATCGGGCAATAGAGTTCATCGATATGAAACCCTAATCGAAGAGTCCTAGTCTAGTGGGACTCTTGACCCCGGTGTTCGAAATGAATGAAACTTACAATCATAGAATCCATACTCTTGATTAGAGAGTTTTAGATAAGTAGAACTCAGTGTCGTAATTCTATAGGATATTTGGTCGGAGAGTCCCAGTCCAGTGGGACTCTTGACCACAGCCAATAGATCAGGTAGAATGCTCTAGTGTGTGTGACTCCGCAAGTTCAAACCTAAGTTAGTAGCATAGGAACCACTTTTTGTACTAATCAAAGTGACCATATAGCAATGGTATCTGACATTCGAATAGGTCGAATAGTCACAATCGCAATAATTAGAACCTACGTGAATATGTTATCGTATAATTCATCCCTATGACCTCTGTGTAATAGATGACTCAGGGTTAGACTGTCAATCCTAGAAAATATATCCCTATCGTATCTCAAAGTAATTAGCCCTATGACTCCTCACTAAGACTATCTTGGTCAAAGCTTTGCTAAATTAAAATATAATTGAACATAGCTCCTGAAACTAAGAGTGGTCAATCCCATCTTGATACATGCACGGACTCCTCAATTACTTGACTACGCCCAAAAATTTTTCATCATTGAATTAGAAATTTAGATAGTCTAACACTAAAGTACAGTGAGTTGCTTGAAAATCATCGTGGTTATCTCAAGTTGGAGGGACAATTATATCCATATTCCATCAGAGCTAATCTTGATAGGAGAAAAGCTTCAGACTTGGTTATGTTTAGTGCAGATGTACTCGTATATCTCACTTGCATGCCATACCGATATCTCAACACTTCTTGGTTATGAGAACAACCAACCTATATGGCACACAATGACCTATACTCGATAAATGTTATCATCCTAAGTAACAACATATCATTTGGTCATGAACTATTTTAAGGACTAAATAATAAATCCTTCTTTGTCGAATCTAGATAGTCCTAAGGACTTCATCACAACATAGAAGTTCATTAAAAGATAAAAAAAATTTATGATGAAAAATGCTACAATAATTTTTATTAATTCATAATTCATATATAATTATAAAAGTATAGGTCAATCATCAACAGGCTGACGATTGGCTTTGGGATACATTCCCAATAATCTCTCACTTTGACTAAAGCCAATCGGTGCAGTATCTAATACCTATCTTTAACTTGAAGTCATTGAACTCCTTCACTGTAACAACTTTAGTGAATGGGTCAGTCATGTTTTTCTTCTGATCGATCTTTTGAAGGTCGACGTCACCTCGATCCACGATCTCTCGGACAAGATGGTAGCAACGTAGAATATGCTTCGTTCACTGGTGTGCCTTCGATTCCTTCGCTTGAATAATGGCTCCAGAGCTATCACAATAGAGTAGAATTAGACCATCAAGGAAGGATGCTACTCCAAGCTCGATGATAAATTTTCTCAGCCATACCATTTCTTTGACAACATCTGATGCAGTGACATACTCTACCTCATAAACTGAATCGGCCATAGTGTGCTGCTTGAAACTCTTCCAGCAGATAGCCCCACCATTAAGAGTGAACAAATATTTCGATACACTCTTGCTATCATCATGATTTGACTGAAAATTAGAGTTTGTGAACCCTACAAGTTTCTAGTCTGATTCACCATAAACAAGCCACTGATCCTTAGTATTTCTTAAATACTTCAGGATGATTTTAACAACCTTCTAGTGATTCTCTCCTGGTTAAGATTTGTATCTACTCACTATCCTTAGTGAGTATGCCACATCTGATCATGTACATGTCATGGCGTATATGATAGAACTTACTATCGAAGCATATGGTATTCTACTCATACGCTTTTTTTCTAGAGGTGTTGTCAGACAATCACTCTTTAAAAAAGAAATTTCATGGCCTATCGGTAGATAGCCTTTCTTAAAATTCTCCATACTAAACCGTTTCAGCATAGTATCAATGTATGTAGATTGAGACAATGCAAGTAATCTTTTAGATCTATCTCTATAGATGTTCATCCCTAGGATGTAGGAAACTTCTCCCAGATCTTTCACGAAAAACTATGATGACAACCAGATCTTTATTTCTTGTAATGCAGGATCATCATTTTTTATTAGAGAATGTCATCCACATACAATACTAGAAATATAATTGCTGGATCATTAGCCCAATTGTATATGCAGGACTCTTCTTTGTTCTTAACAAAGCCATATATTATGGTTATTTTATCAAATCATATACTCCAGCTCCTAGATGCTTACATTAGTCCATAAATAGACCTCTGAAGTCTACACACCTTAGACTCATCTATGGATGTGAATCCTTCAGGCTGTATCATATACACCTCTTCATCCAGCTCTTTATTTTGAAAAACTATTTTCACATCCATCTGATAGATTTCATAGTCCAGATGGATAGCTATGGCAAGCATAATCTGAATGGATATGAGCATTGCCATAGGAGAGAATGTCTCATCATAGTCAATACCATAACGTTGATGATACTCCTTGGTAACCAGATGGGCTTTATAGGTCTCCATCTTTCTGTCTATGCTTCTTTTCCTTTTGAAGACCTACTTACACCCTATAGGTTTAACCCCTTCGGGTGGGTCAACTAATGTCCATACATCATTGATCTTCATAGACTCCATTTTGAATTTCATGGCCTCAAGCCATTTTTTAGAGTCTAGTCTCTGCATTGCATCCATTTAGGTAATCAGGTCCTCATCGTTCTCATCGAGTTTGATGGAAACCCCATCTTGGATCAAGAAACCATAGTATCTGTTCAGTTGATATGGTACTCTACCAGATTGTCTTAAGGGTGCATCTACAATGGACTCTAAGTTTGATCTAATCAGATCCTGCTCAGGTTCAACAACTTGTATATGTTCTTCCACATGCTGAACTTCGTCAAGTTTGATCTTAGGGGCATTAGTTCCTTCACCAAGGAACTTCTTTATCAAAAAGACTGCCTTAAGACTGACAAACACTTTTTGCTCATCAGCAAGGTAGAAGTAATATCCTTTGGTTTCTTTTGGATAACCAATAAAACTATACTTATCAGACCTAGGTTCAAGCTTATCTATCATTAAACGTTTGACATAAGCCGGACACCCCCAAATCCTAAGGTGTGAGAGCACTGGCTTACGTCCTGTCCATATCTCATATGGCATTTTATTAATAGATTTATTCGAAACCCTATTTAGAATGTAACAAGCTGACTCGAGCACATATCCCCATAAGGAGATCGGCAAACCAGCAAATTTCAACATGGATCGAACCATGTCCAACAGGATCCGATTCCTCCTTTCAGACATACCATTATATTATGGTATTCTAGGAGAAGTCCATCAAGGGAGAATTTCATTCTTTCTTAGATATGTCAGAAATTCATTAAAAAGATACTTACCCCTCGATCAGATCAAAGAGTTTTAATACTCTTTCAAGTTTGCTTCTCTACCTCATTTTGAAATAGTTTGAATATTTCAAATGACTTTGATTTATGCTTCATTAAATAGACATACCCATTCCTCGATAGGTCGTCTGTGAAGGTTATAAAGTAGAAGTATCCACCTCTAGCACTTGAGCTCATGGGTCCACATACATCTGAATATACTAGACTCAGGAGTTCAGTGGCTTATTCACCTTTTCTAGTAAAAGATGACTTGATCATCTTACCAAGAAGATAGGACTCACAAGTCGGAAGTGATTCACAATCACTAAAGAATTTCTTATTAAGCTAACCAGTTTATTCTATTCTTATTAATATGACCCAGCCTATAGTGCTAAATGTAGACTTTGGACACATCACTAATTCTAGGGCGTTTACCGAAGGATTGAACCATGTTAATAGGTATAGTTAATAAATAAATACCATTATTCAATCATCTAATAAAAATCATAATACCATTCAAAATGACATTACAATTTTTTTTTTTTATTGATATTTCATAATCATTCATGGCCAAAAGACCCACAGAAATGACATTCAATAAGAAAGTTGGACAAAAATGACATTCATTAAGAATAACTTTATTTGAATTGATTATAAGGTTCATGATTCCTAAAATTAGAATTGGAACTTGTCTTCCATCTCCAATGTTCAGGAACCTCTCGCCTTGATCAAATCTTCTACTGACCTGTAAGCCCTGCATAGAATTATAAATATGATAAGGGCTTTCAGTATCTAATACCCAGGCAGTAGAATCAAATAAGAAAAAATTGGAAAGTGTTATCATATAATTATCTTGCCTAGCAATAACTTGCTTCCTCCTCGACCTATTCGGATCCAAGGAGGCAATGTACAAAGGACAGTTCCTCTTTCAGTGCTCTTACTTCTTGCAGAAGAAGCACTCCGCCTGGCTCTGCTCGGGCTTGTGCTTCTTGGTCTAACCCTATGCAGTCATCCCAGCATTTGGCTGCACCTTTTTATTCTTCTTTCCTTTCTTAAAGGGTCAACGATCAGAAGAAGACCCTCCCACTACATTAATCATCTCCTTGTGGAGTTGGTGATCCTTCTCAAAGTTTTGCAACAATTTCAACAAGCCATGGTAGTTGACTGCAGGCTTTGTCATTCTAAAATGGGTCAGGAAAGGAAGGAAAAACTTGGATAAGGAATTAAGGATCTTATCCTTATCGAGCTGCTTGTGCAGGAAAAATCCCAGGTTACTAAGGCACTCAATCATCTCGATCATGTACAATACATGATCGGTGACTGAGGCCCCGTCCCTTATCCAAGCATTGAAAATGGCACAACTTGTTTTGTGCATTTCAACATCATCAGGCATGCCAAAGAAGTTGTTTAATATTTGAAGCATTTTCTATAGTTGGGCATTTTCAAACCTACAGCTAAACTCATCATTCATTACTGTCAGCATTGTGGACTGAACGGTAGTGCAGTCATTGAGCCACTTCTAGTAAGTATCACGTACCACTCCTCTAGCATTTGGAGCAGGCTCCTCAGATGTTGGATCCGTTACTATATAAAGAATTTGCTCATGCTCTAGGATGATTTTCAACTTACGATACCAGCTATCAAAATTGGATCCCATTAATTTGTCATTATCTAACAATGATTGGAGCGACAGGTTAGTGGCCATTTTTGCAAAAAAAAAAAATAAATCTATGTAGTATATGAATCAATTATCCTAAAGACTTGAACTTTAGTCTAAAGGTCCTCCTACTATTTTATACGAATTGGTGGCCTCTACCTCCAATTCGAGAAATTACTTTAATTCCTTAGTGAGTACTAGAATCCACATAGACTACACATGAGCCCAACTTTGGTTGGTCAATCCATATGCATCTATGGGTAGATTCAAAATCAATTATTTCTTTAAATAATTTTTAGTAATATTGATTTTGCCCTGGAGATCTAATTAGTAGGCTTTGGCCTCCATTGAAAAGGTCCGATTAGGTCCACCCATTAACATGACCACATTTGGTCTTATCTAACCAATAAATGATCAGGCCCGACTTTAGTTAGACAACCTAACCACCATCAGAAAGACTTAACCAAATTATTATTTTATGAATGATAATTTCATTAGTCAATAATCACCAGGCCTTTGGGCCTCCAATGATCATTATACTAAGGAATCCATTATCACTCAATTTAATGGAAGGCTATGGTTTAGTTATCTATATAACTATTTCATTTTTAAGGATCTAATAATTTTAAAAAATTTAGTTAACATATTTTAAGAAAAGAGAGAAATTCAATGAGCCAATTTTGATGCTCCCATTGACTTCGTAAAGTTAGATAAAAAAGGATCTAATATAGGCTGGTAATTGGAGCACCTAAATCAGTCAAACTAATTTATCTAATTGACATGGATGAGTCCAAATCATTAAGTGATCTAAGTAAAATCTAATTCACTAGGATGGCTAGGTAAGTGAGATCAGTGAAAGGGATATGCTGTTAACTCATCAAAAATCAAATCAATGCGAGTAGCTCCCAATTAAAAATCACTGATCAAAGTGCCAAACTTACCTTAGACATCATCCAATTTCTTAGTTTCAATTTGACCAACCTAGTAATTTTGGGTTCGACCGTGTAGCCATGAATCAAGTCTATTTAGTCCTCATTAAAGGCATGAACTTGACCAACTACAACCATTATAATTGAGTCTATAGAGTCTTTGATCTAATCTAAATTAACATTTAATTAGATTTGATCAACTACTCTAAATTAGTCCATTCTTTAACTAACCTTAGGTCTAATCTAATTTATAGACCTAATTCATCTAACCCAATAAACCACAAGTTTATGATTAATGACTTAGGATCTTAATTCATAATTCTAGAACTAAATCATTTCACTTAATTTTAATTAAGTTTACGGGCTGAGGGGTAGGATTCGGCATTTCAAAAATATTTTTTAAATTTTGAAAGATTCTTTATAACTTAGCATTGTTCACTAATTGCGTCCACTCACTTCAAAATTGAATCGGCTCAATTCACAAACAACACTAGCTGTAGGGTTTAATATGAAACTATGTATACTACATAATACTAAATCATGAATCAAACTTTAGATCCTATCTAAATATGCATTCATGATAAAAAAATAGATTAAAATCTAATTTATCATATTATAAAAATTAGATCTAATCTAAAAATTTTATGATCAACTACAAGATCAAGCACGTACAATGACAATCTTTGCACTATAGGGGATAAACCCTACAGCAGGACAACCTATAGTCTGTGCAATCTTGATTTCAATTTTTAGATCTAATTAATTAAATTATTAGATTAATATTTAGATCAAATCTAAATTATCAATTTAAACATGCAAGCATATCATGTTTAGCGAAACCTGGCTCTGATACCAATTGAAAAGAAAATAGTGTAGGGTTGGCAATACTACTTTTGAAAAAAATTTTAAAAATAGCAAAAATATAGCAAAAAAGATAATTAATCTAATTAATTATCTACTGATCATATTAGAATATTAAACTCTACACTAAGGATTTAAACATAATATGTATGCATTCATATAGATCTAAAAAATAAAACTATGCAGCAAACTATTTACTACATCTATGTGTTCAGAACACAATATCTTTTCACGAATAGTTGATCGCTGTGATCTGATCATCGTCAAGGAGGTCCATCGGTCATGATGTAGCCACAAAAATATCTGGCCTTTATGGATCGTCCACACGAGGTTCCTAGTCCTGATCGATTCCCCGTGAGTGCTAGCTTGATGGCAGAATGCTTCAGGTGCTATTTTGATCAAATGACTTCGATCTTCATCTATGGGCTTCACGGATGCTTCGAGTCATTCATAGATATAATAGAGAGGGGGAGGAGGTTCTCTCTAAAGTTTTGTGGGCTTTGGATTCTTGTAGCTCATGAAATATCTTCTCGAATCCTAGGTTAAATACCTAGGGCTGCAGTCAATGAAAACCCTGCGTTAGCCCCTCTCTAATTTTTCTTCTCATGGGAAATTTAATTTTTTTTTATATGCACACAAAGGCTCATGGAAGACTTCTACTTCTTTTCAGATTGATTTTGCATGTCCTAAAAATTTCCCCTTTTTAGTTTTTGCCAAATAGTGTCACATATGCATGGAAAGATGTGAACAAATTGGTTGTTAGTTTTGAAATGAAATCTCATTTTAATCCAAAACTTCAATCAAGTGAAATTAAACTTAATTGGGATGTGGAAAGGAGTTGTGCACCCACTCTTCAACAAGAAAAAGTCCATGAGAAACCCATTTCACATGAAGATAATAGGCACACAAAAGTTTAGGTGGCGTAGGGATAAGATATGGTTGTTGCTGATCCAAATTCAAACTCTTTTTTGAATTTGAATGGCAACTAACTACAACTTATCCCTTGAAGACAAGGAAAGACCAGTCAAAACCTCTTATGTGCATGGGAAAAGGGTTATGAGAGAATTAATTTAAAATTTAAATGGGGCATGGGGTTTAAATGTGGTGCATGGGAAGACTAGTCAAACTAGTCTTTGAATTCTAAACTTCAACCAACTGAGCCAACCCAATCAAAATTGGTTAGGTCCAATAAGACTAAATTAAACCCAACAGATTTGGACTTCATTAGACTCAATTAGATCCCAATAAAATCAAGAATTGATCAAGCCCAATCTCTAATCAAATTAGGGTTCAAAACTCCTTGGCGATTAGGTCAACTCATGACCTAATCGGGTCAAACCCAACTGAACCAAATTCTATTGGACTTGAATCAAAAATAATTACTCAATCAAATTGAGTTAATTAATGATCAAATTGTTAGATGTGTGCCCTAGAAGCCAGATTGGCTGTCACTTGTAGTACACTTCTAAGGTAATTTTATAATTTAGACTATAAATTAATAAATAAATTATTTTTTTATCATAGTGTATATTTAAAAGTGTCTGTGATACATCCTTTGAGTTAATGATAATAACAATTTATATTTTTAAAATTTAAAAATTTAAGACATGAATTTTCATAATTAACTCATAAACTGCTCTCAAGCATAGGATCATCATGAGGATGGTGATTGATCTAGAAGATTGGTGTATGATCGCTTTCTTAGGATAGATGTGTCTTTAGTCTATGATATGGAGATATCAGAGTGAGAGTATAGATACTTGTTACAGAATGAGGGCACTGAGCATAGCCATCTCGAGTAGTCATAAAGAAGTCTACCTTCTCATCGATGACTGACTCGATGCTGCAATGATGTGTATGGTTCTTTGACCTGAGGTGCATCGATAGTTCATCTTTTGGGTGTTATAGTTTGACTATACCATAACTTGATCTTCTAGCCATTCAGAATTCTGAGGTGTATATTAGCTATAGCATGTTCATTGTAGGAATTGGAATGCACCAATAAGAGAATATATCTACCTCGGTAGATGAGGAGTAGCCCTATGATAATCATGAGATTGAGTTCTTAAGCCCACGGACATGGAAGAGTAAAGATGATAGAAAGAGTTTCTATTAGAGTTTCATATTGGACTCAAATCAAATGATTAATTCATATGACAGATGTTGGGTTTGATGAGTTCACTTTAACCCTGATCCTATTGGGACTCAAGATAGAAAAACCCAATCACACAGGTAACTGCACTGAGAGGTTTATTTTTAATTTTGATGGGTTACCACCATATACTGCTAGGTGTCATTAATGGATTTTGGGAGCAATTAGAATAATTTTGATGATCAATCATTCTAATTGTGTAAATAAAAAAAGCTCTAGTTCATCGAAAGGTGTTTCGATGATGTCGATGATGGAGATTATGACATGTCTCATTATCATATAAAATTAAATCTAACTGGATCACACAAATGAGGGTTTGGATTTGGATGTTATCAATTGAGCTAAACTAGTTTGATTGATTTGGATTAGATCTAATCAGGTTTAAGGTAATCATGCTAGCACACGATTGAGCCTGACTTTCTTCTTCTGAAATCTTTCTGATTTATCGCAACAAAGTCAAATTTGATTTGACTCATTCTTATATTTTGAATAAGTTTATTTTCATTTGACTGGAATAAGTTTAGATCAGATTAATTATAGAAATTAAATCCATTCATACTCAAATTAGAGTAGGGTCAAAAGTTGACCTATTTAGGAGAATTGAGGGTCATCTGATCAGATACTTCTAAAAAAATTTTTAGAAATTATTTTAATCTAATTTTTAGATTTATGATAGAGCATGAATTATATATTAGGTGTACCAAATTTTATGATTTTTAGAGATGTCTAGACTGAGTTATTATAGAGTTTGATTTAGATCAAACTCTTGAGGAAAGAGTCCTAGGTGCAATGGACTCTTCCTTTTCTACTCATGCCAACATCTTTCTAAATCAATTTTGGCAACAAAACTAGATGGAATCTGATGGTTTTCATGGAGAATAATCCCTAGAGTCTCTTTGATCAAATAATAAGTGATTTGGTCAAAGAAGGACTCTAGATGGCACTGGGTTTGAGAAACCTTTCTCATGCCATTGTAAAGAGTTGCACAAAATATTTTTTCCACACCCAAAAGGAGCTAGATCTCTGATATCCCATGCCCCTCAATCCTCTTTCTCCCTCTGTTCTACATGTCTAAAATGTTAGGCATAAATCTGAGATGAAGATCCAATCAAATTTATAAAGAGTTCAGCATCTACGCGATGTTGTTTATGAGACGGACATGCTGCCTTCGAAAATTTTTTGAAGAACTTCCAGATCAGATACAGATTTGATCTTTGAAGGAAAGATTTATGAGGAGAAGACATTTAGATTATACCTAAGTGGATACCAGTAGAGGCCAGTTGCATGTATGGCTCCTTCCAGAACCTCAGGATAGATCAGGATCATCGGAAGATAATCTAATTACCCAAAATAAGGTATAAAATTAAATTAGATTTAATTTTATTTTAATCTTAATATCAGATCTTAAAAGATCAGATCCAAGATGTCTCATATCTAATTATGATCTTAGAAGAAAATTTTTTAAAATATTTTTTTTAGATCTAATCAGATCTGCACGATCCTACGGCGGAAAATAGGATTTTTTCTTCAACTGGTATTAGAGCTGTATTAGCAGTTCTTCATATCTACCTTAGATCTAATTTTATTTCTATTTATTATCTGATATTAAAAAGTTTTAGATGTTATATCAGATATGATTATATGTAAAATTAAAAATTAAAAAAATTAAATTATTTAGATCTAATATGTATGAGATACATGACTAGACTAGATATAGAATAGTTCTATATGTAGTCTAGTATGATCATGTAGTTAATTTAATTAAATATAATTTTATATTTATTTAATTTTTTTTTGATGTTATAATTATTATAACTATATCTAAAAAGAATATATTTTTAATTTTTATTTTATTTCATATGAGATATGAAAGATGCATGCTTAGACTATTTATAGAATAGTTCTATAAGATGTCTAGAATAGTTTTAATTTTGATATGATTAAATTTTAAGAATTTTATCAGGTTTTTTTAGTTAATTATATTGATCGGTATTTAGGGATGCTGGTATGGTTCGTGTGTTCCTAAGTGTGTTTGGCAACAGTGAGAGCTGTATTATTGTTCAGAGACCAGGATGTGAGTATGATTAGTTAGTTCTCTTTTAGTAATGTGTGATATATATTTAACCTTAGTTTTATAGTAAAAAATTATATTCAGTGCTGAATTAAGGACAGTTTCCCATGGTCTATCTGGTCATGAGAATAAAGTAGGATTAGAAGCCCTCTATTTTTCATTCTGAGTTTGAGGTGTAATGTCTTAAGTTGCGGCTGTAGGGGTATTCTGCATCATTCGATCCTTAAGTATAAAAAGGTTAGAAAACAATTATTTTTCTTAAAAAAATCCTACTGATCTCTGAAATTTAGATTTTTTATTACATGTTTTGTTCGTCATAACCCTAAACTTAATTGTGAACAGATTAAGATTATGATAATTATACGGTGGTAGAGTTCTAAAAATTATGGAATTTTAGGATCTAAGATATCTTCTATAAATTGGGGGTTCGGACTTGGTAGCAATAAATTAGGTCGTAGGGCAGTTGAATCAAGATCGAATTTGTGCAATGAGTTTTGGTTTGATGTAGATGAAAAGAAAGCTTTAGATTTGACTCAGCCTAATAGAATTAAGTTTGGGTCAAGGATGTCTGAATCATATATGTGTGAGTATGTGACTTTATTGGATCAAGGTCAAGCACGCTACGGGTTTGCGCGGTGTTTGTGGTTGTGGCGTGTCGGTTTGGCGTTGTGTGGCGTGTGTGGATGTTGTTGTTGTTTTGGTTTTTGCTTTCGTGTGTGTTGTTGTTGTCGGTTGCTGTTCCGTTATTAGACTCTATAGTTCAGAGCCTGGATTTTGTAGCTATATCCAATTGGGGGTGTTTGTTAGGCTTCGAATATGTAATTTGGTGTCCTGTGGGATATGTAAGTTTGACAGAATATGATCGAGGTTGAATTTTTAATTGGGAATTCTACTTGATCTTAAATGCATTCTTATTATTAATTGGCATCTTGTCTCCGTTCCATTCGATTGCTTTACTATCTCTTAGCTATTTGTATGGTGCATCTCAGGTTTTGGATTGTATCAGGTGGCATACAAATTCCGAGGCCATACCCATGGCGCAGCCTGTTAGTGGAGTTACGTGGTTTTTCATATTATTGTTTGACTATAGTCAAGTCGAAGTAAAGAGATCTAAATTAAATCTTCCCTAAAAAAAATAATTAAGTACTAAGTCTTCCCAACCATTGGTAAATAATGTCGGGCCCTTCGTCGGGATTGATTATTCCTGGAGCCTGGATACAGTGGTCACTTGCATCGAATATGAGGGTGTATTGCCAACTATTATTTTATTAGCTGGTGCTTCAATGCTATGTGGGTTTCGTGAAGATGTGGAGTATTTGTGGGGTCTCAATATTTGTGGGATATGATTGAGCGGCATCGCAAGTTTCAGATAATCTTGTGTCAATCTGCTGTCAAAATGTGTATTGGGTGAGTTTTCTTGACTAACTATAGGAGGTGGAGTTCAAATTATTGTTCGGTATTGAATGGTGAGAATTTAATGAATTAGGTAAGGCATCATTGGTTGGTAGGGGTGGCGATGTCTGGCCATGATTGTATAGGGGGAATTAGTTGTTAGGTACGTTAAGTAGTTTTTTGCGCATGTCTTTATGATGGGTGATGTGTTGGTCTCTGTCGGTGTCGGCCCAATAGTTACTTTGGGTCTGTTGGTGGTTGAGGGTTGGTGGTTCCAAGTTGATGGAGACCGGCAGCCGGTTGCGAGTCGCTTTGGCAGTTGCTCTTTTTAGTGAATGAATTCTAGATGAAGTGGCATTTTTTTGAGCGTCTCTGCCAAGTAAAGTGTAGGGATCCATGTAAATGTTGGTGCCTAATTGTTGGTGGTAATAATAAATTATTATATCTAATATTCTTGCTTGTTGTTGTAGGCAATGAAATTATGACGTTTAGGGTCTTGTATTTAGACCTAATAGACTTCTAGCGACGGATCTCGCAAGAGAAGTTTGTTGTGACTTCGCTGTTATTTAGAAATATTTATGTTCTTGTGCTATCTCACTGTTTGGGGGTGTTTTAAGTGCTGCAATTTCTGGGTGTCTTTCCACGATGGAGGCGATGTGGCCTTTCGGTGCGATTTAGCCCATAGCAGACTAAGTGTGAAGTACTTGTTGCTGTCTCAAGTTTATGAGTTTGAAGTGTTAGAATCATGAGTCCACTGCAGTTTGGTGTGTACATAGTAGTCAAGTGGCGATAGTTAAAGTAGAGTATTATGGAGGAAGTAATTGAGGAGTTTGGGATAGAAAAATGAGGCTGTTTGACTGGTGTTAGGCTCTATTATGTTTCAGACTCATTACTATGTCTGGATGTAGTGGTTTGATTTGTGTGAGTATATAGTGAATTGTGTTGGGTCTTCTGTTTTTTAGAAATGGAGAATGCCTCATAGCTGCTCGATATGGACCAAAAAGAGCTGCTTATCTGTTGTGCTAATGATCCGGTCAGAGAAGCAGTCCGTATCTTTTTGACGTAGCAATTGCCGGAACTTATTTAATCTCTTGACTAGGGTGCTTGTGCGTAAAACGTTTGGTGTTGAGCGTGCGCGCGAGTTGTATGTTGGATCGCGGAGCGCTGAGCTTGGCCAAGTGTTTGTCGGTTCTTTACGTCTGCTTTTATTGCCATTCAGCGTTGGCTAAGTATATGCTATTGTTCTTTGGTTGGAGTGTTGAGGTCTGTTGTTGCTGCTCGTATCGTAGGGACCTTATTAATAGCCTTGCGGGTTCTCTGTTTGTTGTGTGAGTCGCGTGTTGTGGGCTCATGTGTTTTTTCCAGAAGCGGCTAGTCGGATCTGTCTCAGTCTCAGGGTGGATTAATTACTAGTCTTTCTTAAATCTTTGCTAGACTATGATTGCTGAGTATGTTCTGTTTTTTCGGCTCGCCCTCGATCTTTTCGATAGACCTAAACGTATCTTCTCATGTTTCATAGTGATTTAGGTTGATGTCTCGTGCGGGCTTGTACTTGCTCGTGGGTTTTTCTTGAGGCTCTGTACTGTATTGTGCTTATGCGGGATTTGGTCTTTGACTCAGAGTTGTTGGCCCGTGTACTCGAACTCTCATCTGTGTGTTCTTTCTCTATAAAGGAGCATGCGACGTTTGTGGTGCCAACTTGTGTGAGTTGGTGGTTGTTTGGCAGTTTGGGTCGGTGGAAAGGGAGAGTCGGTGATTGTATCTACTGGGCGGTACCGTGTGTGTCTTGAGGTGTCTATCGATGTTAGCTGAAATTGTCCTTTCGGGTGATTGGATTGCGCATTTTGGTTTTTGGCATGTTTTCATGCTTCACCTTCCTCGCAGTGCGTATTAGTGCGTTCTCTTTGAGGCGCTGTAATGTGTGTTAAGTCCTGGTGTGTGTCGGGTGCCGTATGGTTCGGCGCTTGGGGATTTGGGTTGGTGCTGTCTGTGGCGGTGTTCGTGTGTGTGGTGGTTGGTGTGTGTCGTATCGGGGCGGCGTGGTGTTGGCCGGTGTGGCGGGTGTGCAGGTGTGATGGATGGAGTGCTCGTGTTTGGTGCAGGGCGATGAAAGGTTGGGTTTGTGTAGATTGTTTGCCAACCAGTAAAACGGAACTCTGACTCACACTTGAACTAGTTGGTTAAACCTTAACTTGGTTGGCTGCGTCCATGCGCCACGAATCGTCATCGAATCGCCTCCTAGAGGCCCAAGAGCTTTCTTTACAGCCTTCGTTATCCCAATGTACTCAACCTCTATGGTAGACAAAGCCGTGATTGGTTGAAGGGTTGATCTCTAAGGTACCGATCCACCATATATGCAGAAGAGATATCCAGTAGTAGACCTCCTTGTATCAAAATCATCAATATAATTTGCATCAACAAATCCTTCCAAAGGACCTGAACCTTTACACATCTTCACAGATTGTTCTCCAAATCCTCTTGGCTATCCACCAAATAACAAACCATAATCCCTTGTTCCATGCAGATATCTCAATATCCATTTCAATGCTTTTCAATATTCCTTCCTAGGGTTAGCCATGTATCTATTAACCGTACTCACTACATGTGCTATATTTGGTCTATAGTACACCATAGTGTACATCACACTGCCTACAACATTTGCATAAGGAACTCATTCCATGTACTCTCTCTTCTCTTCTGATTGGGGGCTTTATAACTTTGAGAGAGACATATGGCTCGGCAATGGCATCTCGCAGGTTTGGCCTTCTCCATCCTAAATCTCTCTAGAACCTTTTAAACATACATTTTGTGAGGATTTATGGTGCTTCCAAGCCTTGAGAGGCCATGGAAGAAGTCAGGGGGTTGGCTCTGAGGATTTTAGGGGCTTGGTTGGTGCTTCGAAGATCTGGGACACAAGGTGAAGCAGAAAACCAAAGTTGAAGAATCAAGATCGTAGAAAGTAGATTTTTACAAATTAGCTAGTTCAGTCCAAAACTAGATCTGCTAAGTCTCAGTGCATAGGCAAAATAGAGAGCTGCATGTTTGAGACTGCTGGTATGACACAGGACTGGGCTGGCTCAATTTCAGACTGAGTTGACCCAGTGGAACTTAATCGGCTCAGTGTTGAGACTGAGCTGGCTTAGTGCATGGGCAGAGTTATGCGAGGGTCTATTTTAGGCTAGGGTCTGGGTTGATCATAAGGTTCTTAAGGCCTGGTTTGAGAGGTCTTAAGGTGGCTATTTCATGTATGGGTCGGGTCTAGATCCAGAGGATGAGAGCATGGGAGACATGGGCGTACATGGGCTCGGTGAGTGCTTTTACGTATTAGGTTAGTCAGGGAGTTTTTTGGTCGGGCCTAATAGCTATGTATAAATACGTAGGTTGTATTAAGGTTTCAGAATGCAGAGAATGCTATGGAATACAGACCTTTTCTCCCTCAACTCTCTTCTTCTCTTCTCTCTAGAGTTGCTGCCGTAGGGTTTTTGAAGAAGCCCTAGAGAAGGGGGGTGTCTCCCTCAAGCTCAAGGAGGGAGGTGCCCCATCACAGATCCAGGTAGTGGATCGATGGTGTGCTGCCCATAGAGTGTATCATAGGTTCCTTCAGGTCCGTGCTAAAGATCAGAAGCTTCCACAATATGATATCAGGGTGCTTGTGATGTCAAGGATGATTGACGTTCGGGCGATATCATGGGTCTACAATTTGGTATTAGAGCTAGGTGATGCTTAGAACATTGTGGATGGTAATATGATATTAGAGCCAAGTTTTAGAGCCTGATGCTGCATGGAAGGGAAGGAGAAGTCATACAAGATGAAATCAAAAATCTGCATAAGGATTTCATGGTATGTCTCAAATCTACCTTGTTATTATTATGGTTTGGCCAACTAAGAGCAGCGGGTTGAAGGTGGAGGTTGAGAGGATTAATGGGAAGGGATTTTTTCAGGATGGAAGAACTCGGTGCATGATTTGTTGATCGGTCTTGGTCGAAAGGCTGGGGTGTATGACGGTTATGTGACAAGCAGGGAGTGCTGAAGTGCTACGGTAGCACTTCCCAAAAGAAGCAGGGTTGAGAGAGGCTCGACGATGCAATAGCCAAGGAAGGTATCTCAGTAGAGAGCATCAGGGTTCTCTAGGAAGATGGGTAGTGTAGGGCTATTGAAGAGAGGTTTTCCAAGGGTTAATGGTCGAAGAAAGGCTGAAGAAGCGACTATACGTCATTCGATATTAGGAAGGCGGGGAAGTAGGTGGAGATGTATTCAGTGGTTTGATCAGAGCATGGATTTATGAAGCCTTGGGAGTGATAGAGATGAATGATCCATGAAGGTCTAGTAGGTCAGGGCTGGATAGCTGTAGAGCAGCGTAGAGATGAGTCAGGGAGCGCTGGAGTGCTGCAGGAGCGCTACCCTAGAGGCACAGGGGTTGAGAGAGGCTCGGTGGTGCAGCAGTCGAGGAGTGTATCTCAGTAGAAAGTGTCAGTAGTATCTTAAAAAGACTAGGTACCAATCTCAGGAAGAGCCAGAGGGTTTTAGGGAGCGCCAGTAGGTCTCTAGTAATCGAAAGTATCATGGATCAGATTTCTTATACAGGAGCATCAAGAAGAGTCGTGGTTCGGGTGGAGGATGGTTCTTTGGGTGCAACTGAAGCAATGGCTGGTGTGGGGGTAGAAGAGAAGGACTAGGGTCAAATTTTCTAGGGTTCAGTCATTGGTTTTAGAAGAGTTGGATGAGCTCTTGAGTTTCAAAGATGCCTGTAGGTTGCGGAGGTATCCGAGACAGCTTCGAAGGGGTCCGTGGAGTGTGAAGGGTTTGAAGGGACAACGATGGTGTTCGAGGTGCAGTGATAGACTCAGTAGTGCAGCATTGAGTGGTTGGCCTTGACGGACTCGATGATAGAGTTGGCTTCTACAGCATCAGGTGGACTTTGGATATAGGTGGAGCTCCATAGTGGTGGCTTCACAACTGAAGAGAAAATTTGGCATGAGTTCAGAGCGCTAGTGATGTACAGCTCCAGGTGGAGCGGCGTGTGCAGGTGGACAGGCATGGCTCTGAGGATATTGTGTCTGGTGGTATAGCATGTGCAAGTGCAGAAATGCTGTAGGTTCTCCAAGAAAGTCTAGAAAAAGTAATGCAGCTGCTAAGCAGAAGGGATCCTACAATTTTAGGATGGTACAGAGGTGCAAGCATAGGTCTTCAGCGGTGGAGGCAGTCATCCCAAAGGCCTCAAGGGTGCACAATAGCTGAAGAGGATTGGTGGAGGCGATGATTGCACAAGGTGCTGTTGAGTGCGTAGGGACAATGGGATCGTGTAGGAGGTCATTGTCGAGAGGTTTGCCAAGGCTTGGGAGCACCAAGGTAGAGATTGTGAGGATTTGTGGTGCTTCCAATCCTTGGGAGGCCACGGGAGGAGTCAAGGGGTTGGCTTCGGAGATTTCAGGGGCTTGGTTGGTGCTTCGAAGACTTGGGACATAAGATGAAGCAAGAAACCAAAGTAGACGAATCAAGACTACAAAAAGGAGATTTTTTGCTGGTTAGCTGGCTCAGTCCAAAACTGGATCGGCTAAGTCTCAGTGCACAGGCAAAATAGGGAGTTGCGCATTCGAGACTGCTGGTATGGCACAGAACTGAGCTGGCTCAATTTCAGACTGAGCCGACCTAGTGGAACTTAGCTGACTCAGTGCTGAGACTAAGCCAGCTTAGTGCGCGGCAGAGTTATGCGAGGGTCTATTTTGGGCTAGGGTCTGGGTTGATCCTAGGGATCTTAAGGTCTGGTTTAAGAGGTCATAAGGTAGGTAATTCATGTATGGGTCGGATTTAGATCCAGAGGATGAGAGCATGGGAGACATGGGTGTACATAGGCTTGATGAGTGCTTTCATGTATTGGATTAGCCAGAGAGACTTTTGGTCGGGCTTAATGGCTATGTATAAATACATAGGTTGTATTAGGGTTTCAGAATGTGGTGAATACTGTGGAATACAAACCTTTTCTCCCTTAACTCTCTTCTTCTCTTCTCTCTAGAATTGTCATCCGAGGATTCTTGAAGAAGCCCTAGAGAAGGGGGGCGTCTCCCTCAAGCCCAAGGAGGAAGGTGCCCCATCATAGATCCAGGTGGAGGATCGATGATGTGCTGCCCATAGAGAACGTCATAGATTCCTTTAGGTTCGTGCTAATGATCAGGAGCTTCTGTAATACGATCTCAGGATGCCTGTGATGTCAAGGATGATTGGCGTTCGAGCGATATCATGGGTCTACAATTTGGTATTAGAGCAAGGTGATGCCTAGGACGTTGTGGATGGCAATACTTTCCTTGTGACTAATGGAGCACTCTTTTGTACCCATCTCTGTAAATCTCCATTCCAAGGATTTTCTCAGCTGGACCCAAATTATTCATCTCAAACTGAGATGATAATGTCCTTTTCAACCTTTTCATAGCATCCATGCTTCTACTGGCTATGAGCATATCATTTATATACAATAATAGGTACACGGCATCCTGCTCATCTACATCCTTGACGTAGACACAATAATCATGTTCACATCTACTGAAACCCAGGCTCAAGACAAAGCTATCAAACTTTCGATACCACTGATGAGGAGATTATTTCAAGCCATACAAAGACTTTCTGAGTAAACACACCTTTTCTTCTTGTCCCATCTCCATGAAACCATCTGGCTGCTTCATATAGATTCTTTCCTCCAAAGTCCCATGAAGGAAGGCCATCTTCATATCCATCTATTCCAATTCCATGTTATACTGTGCCACCAGTGACAACAAAACTAGAATAGATGTATGATGCACCATAGGAGAGAAAATTTTTGTGTAGTCAATCCTTTTCCTTTGCTACCAGCCTTGCTTTGAATCTGACTCCACCTTGTTTTGAAGGTGCTTCTTTCTTTGTGAATACCCACTTTGAGCCAATAGGTCAAGCACCCTTTGGAATATCCACCAACTGCCATGTCTGATTCTTCTCAAGTGATTCCATCTCGTCCATCTTGGCCTGTATCCATGAATCATGATCCTCACTCTCCATAGCCTCTATATAATTCTCTGAATCTCTATTAGTAGTGATGAGTGCATAGGAGATAACCTCATCAATGCCATATCTGATCGATCTCTTAATAGTATGCTAGGGCTTATGCAAAGCCACTCCCACTGGCACATCTCAGCCTGTTGTCTGTGGCTGCTCCTACACATCTATCTGAACTACCGGCCCTCTATGCTGATTTTTAATATGAGACAATAATTTTCTGCCCAGCTCAACCTCAATAGGAACACTCTTGTAAGTGGATATAACCTACATGTCATCATTCTCTAACTGGCCACCGCTGTTCACCTCTGTTTCTCTAGTTCCATCTATCCCAGACCTCCTCGAGATGCTCTTCTCATCAAAGATAATGTTCCTACTGATCACTAACTTCTGTGCCTTGGAGTCCCATAGCAGGTACCCCTTGACTTCTTGTGGATATCCTATGAATGTCATCTTTTAAGATTTTGGGTCCAATTTGCTCTTCTCGGTTGCCTCCATATGTGCATAGACTGTACAATCGAAGATTTTTAGGTGGTCAAGCTCCACCTTCTTTCCACTTCAGACCTTCTCTAGAATGCCACCATTCAGCTTATAATGAGAGGACCTGTTCATAAGAAAACATAAAAAAGTTAGAGCATCACCTCAAAAGAATTTTAGGAGTGATGTTTGCAGCCTCAAACTCTGTGCCTTCTCAGTCAGTATCCAGTTTATCATTTTCACGACACCATTCTGCTGGAGAGTCATCTTCACCGTGTAATGGTGTTTGATGACATTTTCCTCATAGTACCTCCTGAACTCTAGACTAGTATACTTTCCTCCATTATCCGACCTCAGACATTTCACCTATCTCCCTAACTTCTTCTCTACTTTAGCTTTCTAGGCTCTGAACCGGGCAAACACTTCTGATTTTTCTCTGATCAGATAAACCAACACCTTCCTTGAAAAATCATCAATGAAAGTGATAAAGTATTTTGCTCCACCTCTAGCTGATACAAGAGTTGGTCACCACACATCTGAGTGCATTAAAAATCTAGCACCCCCTCATCTTGTCACCTTAGTTA